>CP092882.1:58990935-59232058 GCA_030710605.1 Cordylochernes scorpioides
AAAAAAAAAAAAAATAAAATCTTTAAAAATAACATAAAATCATAAAAAAATATATATATATATACTAACAATTTTATCTACCTTCTTTATAAAACTCTTTTTTTTTTTCCCTTATTATTAGTTTGATTAAAAGTGCATGGTTCTGTCTTTCTCTCTTTTTTCTAACTATTATATATATTATCTCTTCGATTATTCTATATATAGGATTAGAGTATGTCTGAATGACGTGTAAAAGCCGATGTAATAGACGTTACTTTGTTAATTTTTTTTTATTGTTATTAATTATAAATATATAATTAACTTGAGGATGTAAAAGAAGTAATGGAATTTTTTTTTTTTTTTTTTTCTCTCTCTATCTACAAATTAATAACATTTTACAAATTTTATAATTTGTATTTAAATGATCATAATAGTGAAGATAATTTTAATACAAAACTGGACTATAAAATTAAATAACTATTTATTATTATATATATATATATATATATATGGTAATTTAAACCAACAACCCCATACTGTCTATATAACTTGTAATAAGATTGTCATGTTGTATATAGAGACACATCTATAAATAATTATGCGCATGATTAATCTGTGTCATTGCATCACCTATGTAATGTAATTTGTACAAAGTGGATAAATAAATAAAATCTGTAATAGATTTAATAGTTGAGCTAAAGCAGAGATCGAGCATAGAATTGCCAAAACAACAGAGTCTAAAGATGGGTGTCATAAATCAGGTAGATTCACAGTTCCCACGACAGGCCACCCACACTGTCACATGTGGTGGAATGCAGAGACCCCTCTCACACCTGGACAGGTAAAGGCGCCCTTTCTCAAACGCCCCTGTCACATAAGGTCACCCTGTCTTTAACCTATAAATCATCACCTTACAGTGGCTTGACAGCTCAGTACAGTTCAGTCAGTTGAGTTTAGTGCACCCTTAGCGTCAGCTCACGTCGGTCGTACCTTATGTCGATCTCAACTATCATGTAGACGAGTAAGAAACTTCTATGTCTCCATCTTTCGCTCCTGGCTCAACTTTTATCTGTTTACGGAACTTTCTTAGTGCAACTGTGTCTTCGTTTTTTGTGTGGATATCCCCAGCTTTCCACTCTGCCTCGACCACGACTGCCTGTATTTTGTGAGAACTTTTAAAGGTCTTCCAAGGTGCAGAGAGGTACTGGAAAACTCTACATCCTGACTGTTCCTCTCGGTCAACACAGTACAACAAGAGCTACCAGGACTTCAACTTATTTCAGTAGTCGACAGGATCTCTACAAAAGCTACTGGAATTCTCATCATCTCATTACATGAGTCGACAGGATCTCATCACAGATAAGTCGACAGCAACTCATCATCACATATATATATATATTACTTCAATTCTTCCCTTTTCCCCCCTATGTTCTGATACTATGACGCGTAACTGCCGAAGCTACAGCATGAACTTGTTATATCCCAATGTAGTTACATAAAATACAAAACACCTCAAGTCAGGTATTTCACCAGCTATACTAATTAGCAGCTCTCCAATAAGCGGACACCTCTCTACAAAGGACAGTTTTCATTAACAAAATTACCATTTTTAATATTTAACAACTCTCCAATAAGAGGATACCTCTCTACAAGGACAGTTTTCATTAACAAAATTACCAGTTTTACTATTTAATAACTCTCCAATAAGAGGATACCTCTCTACAAAGGACAGTTTTCATTAACAAAATTGCCAGTTTTACTATTTAATAACTCTCCAATAAGAGGATACCTCTCTACAAAGGACAGTTTTCATTAACAAAATTACCAGTTTTACTATTTAACAACTCTCCAATAAGAGGATACCTCTCTACAAAGGACAGTTTTCATCATCTTCAATATTGATAAAAAAAAGAGTAACCCCCTCAATACTATCGATGTATATATTCCCCATCTATAAAGATGGGCACCACCCCTAAATCTATCTTGACAGAAATTTATGTGGAGTGAACGTGCTGCTATTTTTTTACAAAATGTCACCGAGTGTCAACTAGACGTCATAGTTCGCTACAAATTTTTAAATGAAGGGTTTTATAGGAATAGAAAATGAATGCTAAGACAATTTTTACCAAGCTGATGACCATATAGCTAGAAAAAGTTGAAGAATAAAAAACAAAAATAATAAATATATTTTAGTAAATTGAAGTACCTTGAGGGCAAATTATGAATAGAATGAAGTGACAAATTTCACTTTTTTTCAATATCTTTCAGAACAATTAGAAAATCACACCAAAATCAAAGTTGCATTCCAAATTTTGCCAATTAAATAACATACGTTTTTAAAGAAATAAAAATTCTTCAAGCTTTCAAAACTAATAATTTATAGTATATATATGATATTTTTATAATGATGAATTGATATAAATAGAAATATTCATATACCATGTGTATGAGAGATAGGTTTATTAAATATCCGAAGACGCAAAAATGGGCTTTAATAGAGGAAAATCAAGATACCTAATATTACATGTCAATATTCCTGTATATTGTATATGCCACAATTATTTATATATTATTTAAAGGTATTTATTATTTTATTAACAGATTATTAATTTTGATGTTTATATTTTTTATTACTTTGCGTAAACTGCCTTCATTGCTTTTCTTGTATTTTATCAATTTTAATTTGTGTTTGTGCTTTACATAAATTGAAGCGTCATCCTTGATTGTAATTCTACTATCCTATAATCTTATGTCCATAGTTTTCTCAAATACCATTTCTAAGATTCCACTCTTATAGGGAAGGGGGGGGGGGGGTCGATAGAAGGATCGTCTAAACCGTTGGTTTTCGACCGCTACGACCTGAGTTCGATTCCCCTTAAGAACACTTTTTTCTAATAAAAAAAAATGTTCCAATGGCTCCCAATTCTTGCAAAATTCCAATCCCCACCAGAAAATGCAAGTAACCAAACGGGGCTCTGGAACATTTGTAAGTGCAAATTCGAACTGCTTTTCACATGTGTAGATATGTGGTGCATTTACAGTTAAAGCAGTCGCCTACTTCTAACACCATGATTATCATGGCCTGTACCACGTGTACCAGGGATAAGCAAAAAAAAAAAAAAAAACAGAATGATCCAATACAGTATTGGAGCTCTAAAGAAACAGTCTGGTAGATTAAATTGGCGAAACTGCTGAGAGGGTTCACCACTGATGAGCCAAGCCCTCCTAATACATTTTCATCGTAGTAAAAACGGTAGAAGTTTGATTTACCTGTGAAAAGAAACATTCATGTCTTAATGTCTTTATTATATCCTGAAGTTTATCTTTCCTAATTTTCTTTCTTTCAATATATAAATTAAGGATCTAATTATAGTGTATCGTATATAAAAGGAATTATACATTAAGTGTAGCGCACATTTACACTACCGGCCATTGAAATAACTATACCAGGAAGAAATACAAATACCAAAACTATATATATCGAACATAATACATTATAATACATTAGTGCGCCATCTGTTATAAACAAATTATAAATCAACTATAATATTCTTCTTGGTAATATTTAGACGAAAAGACGAAATAAAAGAAGAAGGGTTTCTTTTAATAGAAATATATCAAAGCAAGCTTTCGGGCAAAAAACCCTTCTACAGGCGTGATTACAGCATCAATATTATTATTATTATATATAATTATAGTTTCAAACTCCAAGCATAGAAATTCCTTATTTATTTATATATTCATATACTTAATATCTCTCTAATTATAAAATAGTCATAACTAATGCAAATACTCATTTTCATAATTTATTCCGCAAATATGTAAATAGTTATATGTATATATTCTTTTTAGCCATTGTACCTGCATTATAGTGCCACCTTTGTTGCTGTAATCACGCCTGTAGAAAGGGTTTTTGCCCGAAAGCTTGTTTTGATATATTTCTATTAAAAGAAACTCTTCTTCTTTTATTTCGTCTTTTCGTCTAAATTATAAATCATTTGCAGAAAGTCTTTCTACCTATATAAAATATTGTTTCTCTTATAAAATACACTTTACTTATTCACGATAAAATTGTTTAAAAAGTTTTAAAATTACAAAATATTTTCTCACAATGAGTTTCTTTTTATTACAAAACTCTAGCTTTCAAGCTTAATCGCTCCTCAACGGGCTTAATAAAACATCGAATATATCCTACAAGAAATATTTACAAAACATACGCGCGCAGCGTGGATATTTACAACTGAAATTTCAAATTGGTATGTAATTTAACACTTTACTTATAGACATGTGGTGTACTTAGAGTAAAATCTGTCGTCAACTTCTACCCAATATGGTTATAATGGCTTATACCATGTGTACTAGGGATGCAAATTCCTATATGCAAAGTCCTATACGGAACTTATATTTCTGTGACGTGGAAGGAGAGGGATTTCTATGCAAATTTCTGGGGAATCGATATAGATACCGAGTCTCAGGATCCTGAGACGGACGGAGAAAGCCTGTCTTTGTAATTTGAGTCAATGGCGATCCATCAAATAAGTTTATATAAAAGGCCTACTTGGATCTGTAAAAAGATAAACAAAATTTCTCAAAATATTTCGAGAGATTGCTCCCTCTTCATCAATTTATTGCATAGTAAGTTTACTGTACAATAAATTGATAAAGAGGGAGCAATCTCACGAAATATTCTGAGAAAATTTTGTTTTTTTTTTCTTTACTGATCCAGGTAGGCCTTTTATATAAACTGTCATTGTATGTTACAGAGAAAATAAAACCATGGACAAAACTTAAATGAAGTCGAAATTCTTTAATATCGCGAGTCATCTGTTTTTTAAAGGAGAGAAGACAGAGGCAATTTTCTTCACACTTCGTTATCTCGTGTATCTTCAATAAAGGTCACTGTAATATCTTCCAGAGGTATTGTCTGAATACCGATATACATATATGCTTAATATATACGTAATCTAATTGATGTAAATAATTATATGCAAATAATCTATGTCAGGATTAGAATGACGAATCCTGTATGGGACTTTGATTCCAGTAAAAGGCTTGTTGCTGCTGTTGTATATAGCCACAGTGTAGAAAATACTATACTATACCTACTACATATAGGTTTCTCTCTGTATTCTTAGTTCTCTTCAATTACTCTGTAAACTGGCGAATCCTATATAGGACGAGAGGTCCTCAATAAAGGCTTTTTGTTGTTGTTGTTGTTGATATATATGCTTAAAGATACAACTTCTTTAAATTTTGGCAATGAGTGTATCTTCCAGAGTTATTGTCTGAATTCCGATATACATGCTAAAAGGTACAACTTCCTTAAGTTTTGTCCATGAGTGCATCTTTCAGAGTTATTGTCTGAATACCGATATATATGCTAAAAGATACAACTTCTTTAAATTTTGTCCATGAGTGTATCTTTCTGAGTTATTGTCTGAATCCCGATATTAATGCTAAAATGTACAACTTCCTTAAGTTTGCCCAAAATACCGGGGGAAGCAAACTTAAAACATCTCGTGTTGGACCTCATCAAATCTAAGTCATCATGAACTGAGCAGGGACGAAGTCATGGTGCTTTCCGAGTTTGTCAAAGCTAGTGTTGTAATATATTCACCGTGTATTACACACAAATCGCTCTAATGCTATTTGAAAAACACGAGAAATAAACGTTTAACAATACGTTTCTATTATTTTTCAAAAAATGGGTCACGAACTTTCAAGTTTATTAGAACCGTGGAGCCTTTGTAGCTTGAAACTTGCCCAGTTTGATCAAAATAAAGAAAGAATTTGTTATACATGTTTAACAAAACTACAAAGATTTTTCACAATGTGTTGCCTTTTTTTATTTAAAATGATAATAGCTCAAATAATTCAAGTGATAATCGCTCTTTAACAGGCTTAATTAAAAACATCAACTATTAAAAATTATCAGTATAGGGTAATTAAATCGTTAACTAACTGACAAATATGTTAATAATTTCTATTATAATAACTAAAATCATATTAATAATTACTGTAAATAAGCTCCCAAACTTGTGTATGCATGCAAATATCCAAGACGGATATCGCGTGCTTTGTAAATGATAATAAATAAATAAACTATAATATTATATTTATGATTAAATGTATTTTTACTTTCCTCAAAAACTATTTGCATAGTTCATATAAAACAACTTTTCCAAGAAGTCACCTTCAGTATTGGTATAAAAGGAAAACAGCAAAATGCATTATTACAGCAGTATGGTAGATTAAACTGGCGAAACCGCTGGGAGGGTTCACCATTGATGAGTCAGGCCCATCCATTAATTTATCATTGCAGTAAGGGCAGTTGATTTTTTTTTTAATTTAAAAAAATAATCTTACGTGTCTAAAATAGTTTCAATTTTTTATAACAGATGGCGCGCTAATGCATTATATAACAATACGTTATGAAAAAGGCATCTCCTTATCGTGCAACTGAAAGTTGCTGATGGTTTGCTCCATCTATCGGAATAAATATCAACCATTCCTCTTGAATTTTAATTATTCCAGAATTGGCCAAATACCCATTCTTGATTAATCAAAAAGATCGACAAATCAACGAGAATAGTTTATATTTATTCCGATAGGTGGCGCAAGCCATCAGCAACTTTCAGTTGCACGATATGGAGATGCCTTTTTTCATAATTTATGCACCTTATCCCAGTACAATATCACATTTGTACTATTTTTTCAAATAATAATACGTGTTTTTTTTTTTTTTACAAATTTGTAATATTTCGCTTATCATGTGATTATAGGTTGAAAGATAGCATTTTAAAATCAAAAAAAGGAAGAATCATTATGAGAAATCTTTGAATTTTAAAACGCCTTTCACACAATTTCATCTTGAACCATGAATAAGTGTTTTCCTCGTTGTTTCGATTGGGATTGTATAGATGTTAAGTTTTTATGTAAAGAGAAGGAATTGTTTGCTCCTTGGTCCTATGTTAAAGATTTAATTTTATTCTTTTCGTATCAATCTGCATAGTCTATTTAAGCTCTATTATTTACATATCTATGATGATATAATGAATACTATAAATCAGTGATGATGTTACTCTGTTTTTTACACAATTAGATTGAGAATATTTATATTAACTTTATAAATACACTAGCCGAATGACCCGGGCAACGCCCGTGTTTTACCCGATTGAATGTTTTGATTCAAATACTATTTGTTACAATTATAGATTGGCGCTTTAAATAAATGCATATATTAGTTAATAACTATAGCCTATGTGCTTTATCTGTCTATGTACTGTTGGCTTCCGTAGGCGTCTCTTACTAGGAAAAAGAAAGAGATGATTCCATTTAGTTATTAACTAATATATGCATTTATTTAAGGAGCGACCCGCTCCAACACAATAGTTACAAAAACTAAAAAGCGAGTGGGGGGGGGGGGGCAAAGTCAAAAACAAAGTGTCTCGCGTAGTGGCGGCGCCATCGTAGCCACGTGATCGTAGCCAACCAATAGGAGAGCGCCATTCAAAAAAAAAGAAAAAAAGCAAACGGTAACAGAGATGATGACGCTCGTAACTGTATATAGAATAACAATAGACCGCAAGTAGATAACGTCTAGTTTTTAACAGGAGCTGTGTATCTTTTTCTAAAGAGTTATTTTGTCAATTCAATTAGCTAAAAAATATTTACCTTAATTTTGAATAGTTACTTCACTTTTGGCATCATTTTTTATTCTCTTTGAAACAACACCAGACATCTAATTGGTAAAGTCTCTGCCGAATACCAGAACAACCAATCAAATATTTACACAAACTCCGTTTGTATGAGAAATTAGTTCTGTTTGAAAACTTAATTTAATTATTTTTTAATTAGTTGGAACACACACACATATGGTTTTAAAATAAACTTTTCAATACACGATAAAAAACTAAATTACAAGGTTGTCCCAAAATTTCGTAAACATTTGCAAAAAATTGAAATACCAATATTATTCGCCGTTATGTATAATGTATTTTTTTTTGCTTAATCCTAGTACACGTGGTACAGGCCATGATAATCATGGTGGGTAGAAGTAGACGACTGCTTTTACTGTAAGTACACCACATGTCTACATATGTGATAGCAGTTTGACTTTGTACTTACAAATGGGCCTGAGCCCCGTTTGGTTATTTGCACTCGCTGGTGGGGTTGGACTTTTGTAAGATTCGGGGGCCATTGGAGCAGTTTTTAATTAGAAAAAAAAGTACCCAATGCGGGATTCGATCCCGGGTCGTAGCGGTCAAAAACCAATGGTTTAGAACATCCTTCCACCGACCCTCTGTACAATGTCTTTGTATTATGTATTATTATGTATTCGCCGCAATAATATTATTCGCCAAGTATTAATGAAAACAAAGTTTCAAGTCAGGGGGTCGGTTAAAGTCTGGTTAAACCGTTTGGTTTTCGACCACTACGACCCGGGTTCGATTCCCGCATCGGACACTTTTTTTCTGTTTGAAAAAAAATGTTCCAATGTCCCCCGATTCTTGCAAAAGTCCAACCCCACCAGCGAGTGCAAGTAACCAAACGGGGCTCTGGCACATTTGTAAGTGCAAAGTCGAACTGCTTTTCACATGTGTAGACATGTGGTGCGCTTACAGTAAAAGCAGTCGCTAACTACCCACCATGATTATATGGCCTGTACCACGTGTACTAGGGATAATTAAAAAAAAGTTTTAAGAACTTATATTATAAAATTTTCCAGAAAGACTTGAAAAATATAATTTTACAGAATAAGTTCCATAATATCGACTCACAATCCGTTTTCATCTGAAATGTAAATTCCAATATTGGTCTGATATTTGCTGAGGGTTTTAAAAAATATTTTTATATATGGTAAAAACGATATATTTATTTATCCTCTAGACACTTCTATAAAGGCGTGATGAAAATTACGCTCCAAGTCAGCAGAGTGAGGAAAATATATGAAGTCATATTCAGTTGGATAAAATATTTTGATTCCGAGGCCAAATAACATTTCCCAGAGTTTTGTTGCTAAAGAGAGAGTCTTCAATATTTAAAATATATCTTGAGGAAATCTCGGAATTCTAATCAGTTTACAAGTGGATTTATTTTCTAGGATATCTTTTTGATAGTGTGTATTGGCTTATATATGGATAATTGGTATCTCTAGAAATCTATCTTTTAGTATCTGGGGATCATCTTTACATGGTGGTTGAAGTAGATACGGAATATTGTATACAAATATTTAAACTATTATAACGTAAACAAATATGATTTATTTTGTACACAACTTTGCACTATTATAGAAAATACAAGCTACATACATACTACTATACAAGGCACAGCTTGCACCACGCTGATGAGGGCCAACAGCTCGAAACGCGTTCGTGGTTAGATTTTCTTGATTAATCAAGAATGGATATTTGGCCAATTATGGAATAATTAAAAATCAATGATAATGATTGATATTTATTCCGATAGATGGCGCAAGCCATCAGCAACTTTTAGTTGCATGATAAGGAGATGCCTTTTTCATAACAAGTATTGCATGTTATAGAAAGAAATTATTCTCTATAGTCACCGTTAGCTACGTTTTGCTCAAGCCGTGATCGGAACCGACCGCATGCATGTTTCACCTCCTTCCTGTCCACTGTATAGTGTGGCATTGTCCAACGTATAGTAAGGTTAGTTCACTGACTTTTATACCTATTCCTCCTTCAATGCCTTCCTCTACTGAGGGTGGGCCACATGGTCTCTCCATATCTCCCTCCTTCTCAATGCCTTACTCTACTGAGGGTGGGCCACATGGTCTCTCCATATCTCCCTCCTTCTCAATGCCTTACTCTACTGAGGGTGGGCCACATGGTCTCTCCATATCTCCCTCCTTCTCAATGCCTTACTCTACTGAGGGTGGGCCACATGGTCTCTCCATATCTCCCTCCTTCTCAATGCCTTACTCTACTGAGGGTGGGCCACATGGTCTCTCCATATCTCCTCCTCCTTCAGTGCCTTCTTCTCTCTACTGAGGGTGGGCCACATGGTCTCTCCATATCTCCCTCCTTCAATGCCTTCCTCTACTGAGGGTGGGCCACATGGTCTCTCCATATCTCCCTCCTTCAATGCCTTCCTCTACTGAGGGTGGGCCACATGGTCTCTCCATATCTCCCTCCTTTAGTGCCTTCCTCTACTGAGGCTGGGCCACATGGTCTCTCCATATCTCCTTCCTTCAATGCCTTCCTCTACTGAGGGTGGGCCACATGGTCTCTCCATATCTTCCTCCTTCAATGCCTTCCTCTACTGAGGGTGGTCCACATGGTCTCTCCCTATCTCCCTCCTTCAATGACTTCTACTAAGGGTGGGCCACATGGTCTCTCCATATCTTCCTCCTTCAGTGCCTTCCTCTACTGAGGCTGGGCCACATGGTCTCTCCATATCTCCCTCCTTCAATGCCTTTCTCTACTGAGGGTGGGCCCCATGGTTTCTCAATATCTCCCTCCTTTAGTGCCTTCCTATACTGAGGGTGGGCCACATGGTCTCTCCATATCTCCCTCCTTCAGTGTCTTCCTCTACTGAGGGTGAGCCACATGGTCTCTCCATATCTCCCTCCTTCAGTACTTTCCTCTACTGAGGGTGGGCCACATGGTCTCTCCATATCTCCCTCCTTTAGTGCCTTCCTATACTGAGGGTGGGCCACATGGTCTCTCCATATCTCCCTCCTTCTCAATGCCTTACTCTACTGAGGGTGGGCCACATGGTCTCTCCATATCTCCTCCTCCTTCAGTGCCTTCTTCTCTCTACTGAGGGTGGGCCACATGGTCTCTCCATATCTCCCTCCTTCAATGCCTTCCTCTACTGAGGGTGGGCCACATGGTCTCTCCATATCTCCCTCCTTCAATGCCTTCCTCTACTGAGGGTGGGCCACATGGTCTCTCCATATCTCCCTCCTTTAGTGCCTTCCTCTACTGAGGCTGGGCCACATGGTCTCTCCATATCTCCTTCCTTCAATGCCTTCCTCTACTGAGGGTGGGCCACATGGTCTCTCCATATCTTCCTCCTTCAATGCCTTCCTCTACTGAGGGTGGTCCACATGGTCTCTCCCTATCTCCCTCCTTCAATGACTTCTACTAAGGGTGGGCCACATGGTCTCTCCATATCTTCCTCCTTCAGTGCCTTCCTCTACTGAGGCTGGGCCACATGGTCTCTCCATATCTCCCTCCTTCAATGCCTTTCTCTACTGAGGGTGGGCCACATGGTTTCTCAATATCTCCCTCCTTTAGTGCCTTCCTATACTGAGGGTGGGCCACATGGTCTCTCCATATCTCCCTCCTTCAGTGTCTTCCTCTACTGAGGGTGAGCCACATGGTCTCTCCATATCTCCCTCCTTCAGTACTTTCCTCTACTGAGGGTGGGCCACATGGTCTCTCCATATCTCCCTCCTTTAGTGCCTTCCTATACTGAGGGTGGGCCACATGGTCTCTCCATATCTCCCTCCTTCAGTACCTTCCTCTACTGAGGGTGGGCCACATGGTCTCTCCATATCTCCCTCCTTCAATACCTTACTCTACTGAGGGTGGGCCACATGGTCTCTCCATATCTCTCTCCTTCAGTGTCTTCCTCTACTGAGGGTGGGCCACATGGTCTCTCCATATCTCTCTCCTTCAATACTTTACTCTACTGAGGGTGGGCCACATGGTCTCTCCATATCTCCCTCCTTCAATACCTTACTCTACTGAGGGTGGGCCACATGGTCTCTCCATATCTCTCTTCTTCAATGTCTTCCTCTACTGAGGGTGGGCCACATGGTCTCTCCATATCTCCCTCCTTCAATGCCTTCCTCTACTGAGGGTGGGCCACATGGTCACTCTATATCTCCCTCCTTCAATGCATTCCTCTACTGAGGGTGGGCAACATGGTCTCTCCATATCTCCCTCCTTCAATGCATTCCTCTACTGAGGGTGGGCTATATGGTCTCTTCATATTTCCTCCGCCATCCTCTTCATATCTTCGTAGGTGTATCGTCCAGTCCATTGTTTTAGATCGTCTGTGTATCCCTGTCGTTTCCTTCCCCTCGATCTCTTCCCCTGGAGATTTCCCTCCAATACAATATACACGCACAGTAGGTAACAGAACGGTCTATCAGTGCGCCTATTTCTACATCCTTCTATAAGATAGAGCAGCCGGCACGTACAACATAGTTTCAACCAATCCACCACCTCCGTCACCGTGCGACCGTCAAGTGGAAGATTGATCGAGAAGCTTGACAGGCACTTCGCCTCTCTTCAGACAATTTTGGGGCGCGTTAGCTCCTTAAACCATGTTGGGTCGAGTGAACGATGCCTTGTTCGTCATACCACCGTGAGAACCTGTCAAAGTACCGCAGAGATTGTAGCATGTGGAAGCCAGTGTTACCCACGCAGAGCACAAACATGCGTGAAGTTATATAGAACACAACTCGAACAATAATTCTACTCTCAAGATAAAGAACATTTCTGTGATAGAAATGCATGGAGACATATGAAGGCTCTTCATTGGACACGACAACAATAAAAACAATTAATCTGCTTATAAATTTCTATAAAACTAGCTGGGACAAAAAAAAAAATCTTTACCGTGTGACATAAAAAAAAACAAGCTATAAAATATAATTTTAATTTTTGACTTAAAAATTGAATTTACGCGCAGAGAAATTATTCACTATGGTATTACTGGAAATTGTGGACATAAGCTTTAGAAACAATAGAAACGTTTATGAAACATGCTTCGAGCTTTGCGTATCCCCAAGAGAGGAATTCTCCACTATAGTATTGCTGGAAATTATGAACATAAGCTGTGGACATGCTTCGAGCATTGCACATCCCCAAATACAATTCACGAATAAGCTCATTATACAGGATATAATATTTTATTGTATATTAATTATTCTATAAATAAATATTTTGAAAATAGAGCAATCCATAAATAAATAATTAAAAAGGCATATATTGAATCAAAAAATCATTTATTTTACTAATATTTCAGTTGCTTGAACGCCAACCTTTATCAAAATATTATAACATATTAATGTTTGTAAAAATAGTACAAATGTGACACATTGTACTGGGATAAGATCCATAAATTAAAAAAAAGCAAAATAAATTTTCTTGATAATTAAAACATGGGTAATTGGCCAATTCTAGAATAATTAAAAATCAATAAATAGTTGATATTTATTCCGATAGATGGCGCAAGCCATCAGCAACTTTCAGTTGCACGATAAGGAGATGCCTTTTTCTTAATATTAATGTGTGTGTCAATAATAAACTCAGCGCCACATAACGTCAATAGAATTAAGTTTATTTATTTATTTGTTTATTTATTTTATTTCGACTTAGAGCGTTATGCCCCCATAGGGACACTTACACTACAAAGGTAAACTGAACATTGAAAGAAAAAAAAGAAAGATATTTGAAATATGTACAAGAATAAGTATGAAAGTTTTAGTTAGATGAAAAGAGAAAAATATCAACATAATTGAAATATGTACAAAGGGTTGGTATGCAAATATAGTTAAATGAAATCAAATTTTGAAGTATTGTGTGTATTCAAGGAAAACAATTTACAGATTGAAGAAAGTTTTAAGGAAAATTTTTTATAATGAAAATATGCAATATTTTAGAGAATTATTCATTTAAAACTATGATAAACAGAAGTAATTTCTAAAAAAAAAAGCGTTTCAAAAAAATTTAGTAGTTTTTTATTTATAAAATTCAAAATTATTTCGTAAACATATTTTAAAAGAAAGATACAGACCAATCAATAAACCACATAAAAATAACATCATTTCATTTATGCAGATAAAAAACAAAGAATTTATATTGTTCCATGTTTTTTATTCCAATATTTATTTCCAATATCTTTTGGAAAAGCCAACTGGTAATCCTCTTTAGTATTTTTTATATATTCAGGTGAATATGGAATTTATATTTCTTTCTATAGAGGTAATCCTTTTGAAATACATCCATATATTTATATGCCCGTGGGTGGAAATAAAAGATATGATATCTTTATATATAGAAATGCGAAATTTTATATATGGGCTTCGCTTAAAACTTTCGTTAGAATGCATCAATTTTTAACAATCTTTAAACACATATTTATTTATTATCAAATCAGACGCGTTATCCTACAAGGGATGCTTGCCTCAAGAAACAACACTAAATTCAGAGAACTATTTTACATAAACAATTGATGAATTACAAAGTTTGAGTAAAAGTTTAAAGAAGAAAAGAAAGGAAGGGTCATTATGCAAAACAAGAATTTTTTGCGTAATATCAAAATATGTATAACTTAGCTATTTTATATTTTTTTATCAATTAAATACAAAATATTACTACAGAATTAATACTTTCCCATCCCTAGACTTTTATTTTTCTGTTTATCATTACTCTTCACAATTCATCCTTTATCCCTAAGGTTAGAAATAATCGTTATTTCTCCTTAAAATAAATTTTGATTTTTCGTTGAAAAGAAACGCATGCGGGATAATTTTCAAATGTCGTTTTAGAATTAATACTTCTTTTTTTATTTAATTATTTTTATTTAATTACGAAACAGGTAAACATTGTAAATGTTCAATATTTATTTTACCTTTTACCTTGATAGGTTTGAAGACTTTTATTAGTTTTTCTATCAGCTATTTAATATATTTACCTTTATTGACCTTTTATATATTTGTGATTTTATTTTTAGTATTGTGTTGAACTAATAATTTTAGTGTTCTTGTAGCTATTTATTTTTTACTCTCAATCTATCTTCTTAAAAAAAGACAACCGACGATATCAAACATTTCCCACTTCCCTAATTGCTTTCCAAGAGTGTATATATATTATATAATCTAAAATGTAAATATTTTATTTTTTTAATAACATGTATTTTACTTTCATCATTGACTGTTCTACATTTTTGACCATAGATTTAGAACATAGCATTTTGAATATTTGTTGTAAATATGTATAGTTAACCTACCTATTTTTTTAATTCACGAATATAGAATTCATTTTATAAATTCTATATTACTGTGAAAGATAATTTTATGTTTAATTTGCTTCAAGTAATTCAAAATAAAAACTACTTGATGGGTAAATAATTATCTTTCCTATTTTCACGACTGCACCTTCAATTCTCTATCTTTTTCAACAACAAAACAAAATAATCATAACATATATACAATGATTTTTAATAGACTTAATATCTAAAATAATTAATATACGTATGTATGTAATTTAATAGTTTTCTATCTTTGAGAAAGTAGTTCCTATGCATAACAAAGTTCTTTCATAATACATTTTTGTGAACATACAAAAACAATCTGAAATTTCATCATGAAAGAAGAAAGTTTAATTCCTTTAGTTATATATATTTGTTGCGGTAGATTAATATATTTATAGAAATATGGGTTTACCTTTAATTTAAAATTAATATGCTCTTATATATTTAATATATGTATAGGTCTTCGTTTTAATATTTTGTAATTCACTCTCTCTACCTGTCTTTTATTAAAAATTTATAAGGACTTATATAAATAAATATAGATGGAATTTGGAAATAGATAGTGTCTGGTTTTGACGTTTATTTTGACGGGAGAGAGAAAGATTGAGATTGAAACTGATTTATTTTAATGTCCATATAAGGTTATATAAGGTTAAATACAAAATTGAATAAATAAGATTAAATAAGGATAAATATAGATAAATAAATGTAAAATATAAAATTGATAAATATACATATATATTAAAAATAAAGAAGGCATCTCCTGACCACGAGCACATGTGCTTTTTAGATGGCAGAGCGCCATCTAGTGGAGCAAAAATAAACTAAACGTTTATTTAGCTTGCTCCGTGATATTTGGCCAACCCAATTTCTTGATAAATCAAGAGAAAGCCATCCACGAACGCGTTTCGCGCTGTTGGCGCTTGTAAGCGTGGAGAAGGCTGTAACCACTGCGACCAAAAATATTTTTTGGTCCCAATGGCTTCCCGAAAAATCAAGAAATGGGTATTTAAGGCAAAATTTGCGTAAAGACGCTTAACACATGAAAAAACAATAGAAAGAAATAGAAGTGGGTCAGGTGTTGATATTAAAAATAAAGAAGGCATCTCCTGACCACGAGCACATGTGCTTTTTAGATGGCAGAGCGCCATCTAGTGGAGCAAAAATAAACTAAACGTTTATTTAGCTTGCTCCGTGATATTTGGCCAACCCAATTTCATTGGTGGCGCCCAACGCGAGAAAGACTCCGCCACCGATGGACTGCGAGAGTTATTTTACACAGAGTGGGCAGGTCGATGTGTTGGCTGGTGTTACCCACCTCAAGACCAAGATGGTACTTGTAGATGGTAGCCTTCACCACACTTGAAAGAGAGAGGTTGAGATTGAAACTACTTTATTTCAAAATCCATATAAGATTATATAAGGTTAAATACAGAATTGAATAAATATGTATAAATAAGATTATATAATGATAAATATATGAATAAATAGATATAAATATATAAAAATTAGTGGCGCCCACCGCGGGAAAGACTCCACCACCGATGGACTGCAAAGATTCTTTCCCACAGAGTGGGCAGGTCGATGAAGTAGCTGGTGTTACCCACCTCAAGACAAAGATGGTACTTGTAGATGGTAGCCTTCGCCACACTGGTTAGCTTCATAGCCTCGGGATGGAGGCCGACACCGAAGAGCCAGAGAGAGACAAACTTTAATAGATAAATAAATATATTTATTTTATATATAGAACAATTTTTTTAAAATTACCATTACTACATTGCGATAATATAAAAGAACAAAAAGGAGCTTCTTCTATATAACATGTTTATTCTGATAGCTTTCGAAAAACATTCAATTGTCACCCCAAAATGTCAGCATTTTCTGTTGAAGAACAATGTTTTTCGAAAGCTATCATGTCAATAGTCTAAATGTCAATAGTCTGTTTTTAATTGTCAATTGTCACCCCAAAATGTCAGCATTTTCTGTTGAAGAACATAGTCAACAGTAGGAAGAGAGGTTACAGTTTAAAATATTTACATGAAAAATATCAGCCAGATGTTTTTCCCCACCGCGATAGAAATCCTCCTCCAGGAGATGACCGATCCCTTAGGGTGTTGAATTGAAGAAGTTGGACTCTAGATCCTTTAACAATTTTCACATTCATTTCTAATTAAAAAGTTCATCATAGCAAAATTATAGAATGAAGAATGAACTAGTTGTTTGTGAACTTAACGATTTGATTTCCGATAAAAAAATCATCTTTAAAGTTCAATTCATTTTGTAAATACATTCTAAACTTTCTACAAAATCTGGATCTCTTAATGTTTTCATGCTTGAATAATGTAAATAACTTATGTAAATAAACTTTTCTCCTTGTTTGGCGCAAGTATCCCTTGCGGGATATAGCCCTTTGGAAATAAAATAATTGTAATTGTAATAATAGTAAAAGTCATTGTAAAGAGAAATATAGTAGAACCTCTATAAAGGACACTTAGTTGTAGAGCAAAAGTGTCCTTTAGAGAGAGGTGTCCTCTTACCTGAGAGTTGCTATTTAGTAAAATGGTAATACTGGTGATGAAACTGTTCTTTGTATTGAGGTGTCCGCTCTCATGGAAGTTATCTCTGAATAGCCTAACTAGGTTGCCATTTTTCAAGATAGTCTTTTTTTCAACGGGCGTGAAGATAATCCTTAATTTTGAAAAATAGAGCAATCCATAGATAAATCTTTAATTAAAAACCATATATTGAATCAAAATATCATTTATTTTACCAATATTTCAGTTGGCTGAACGCCAACCTTTATCAAAATGTTATAATGTTGTTGACACACTTTTTTTGCCAGTAGAAGGGCGTGTGGCCCGAAAGCTCGCTCGCGTTTATTAAAAAAGAAACTCATCTTCCTTCGTGATTTACTTCATTTGATTACCTAAACAGGAAGAGTTCTATCTCTTACACTTTAAAATGTTATAACACCTTGATAAAGGTTGGCGTTCAGCCAACTTAAATATTGGTAAAATAAATGATATTTTGATCCAATATATGCCTTTTTAATTAAATAAATAATAATGTATAACAATATATGGAAGTACAATGAGAGAAGTAAAATTATATTATCACAAAATAATAATAATAATAAGGTATATATTCATATATATAAATCTTCCACTTCTATATATATATTATATAATCTAAAATGAAAATATTTTATTCTTTTAAAAAACATATATTTTATTTTCATTCATTGACTATTCTACCTTTTCTTTTCACCATAGATTTATAATATACCACTTTGATATTGTTTTAAATATGTAGAGTTTAACCTACCTATTTTTTAATTCACGAATATAGGATTCATTTTATAAATTCTATATTACTGTGAAAAATATTTAATGTATAATTCTTTTCAGGTAATTGAAAATAAAAACTACTTGATAAGTAAATAACTATCTTTCTTTTTACAGGAATGCACCTTCAATTCTCTATCATTCCAACATCAAAACAATATAATCATAACATATATATAATTTAATTATTATATATATTGAATTAGGTTTGTTTTCTCATCAAATATTTAATATCTTCGTCTATTCTCTATCATTTCATATATATTTGAATTATTAAATATCTGATTATATTATGCATTATCATAGAATTAGAAAATTTGATGAGAGAGGGATAAGTATTGTGATAAATATATATTTATAAACCCACATTAGTAGATAGAAAAGTTTGTATAAAAACAAAGAAAAAACTCTATTATAAAATAAATGAAGCTTCCAGGGTTAAGTTTATTGTTCAACCTTTTATTTTCAAGCTTTCAGACTTATCAGTCCTTCACAATACACAAGACATGAACAAGAAACTTAAGCCCGGAAGCTTCATTTATTCAATAATATTATAAAAAAATAAGGGAAGAACATTTATTTATAATCAAGTGTTTAATGATGAATATCTCACCAAAAAGCTCTATACCAAGAATTTGAAAGAAAACTAGTAATTTATTTCGTTGTAATTTATTGGAAAATATTTCATTTATGTAGAGTATATAATGTGAAAAAACAATAAAAAATAAAAATATATAAATCTAGAATTGCTCATGTGAGCCTTGTCAGGATATGCCTCTTTTATTTTAATAGTCTCTAATGTGAAAAAAATAATAATTTGTTGTAGAGACCTTTCCTTTAAAAGGTTTTGTTAGAAAGAGTTATCATTGAAGAGTATTATATAGGGAGTTTCACTGTAGACAGTACTGAGGTATAAATAATATCAATATACAGTTAAACCTGTCTATAGCGTCCCCTCTAAATAGCGCCTCCCTCTCTATAGCGCCCGCTTTTAAATACGTAGTACAATGCGATTTACATTAAAAGTGACCTGTCTATAGCACCCTCTCTCTATAGCACCCTATTTTGGTGAGTCCCAAGAGGGGATTCTATAGACAGGTTTAACTATACAGAGTTTAGCGGTTATATTTTGTTATAAAGATTTATGCTATAGAGATTTCGTTATAAATAATATTGTTATAATAATTTTTTATTGACGATTTTTAATAAAGAGTTTGATTATAGAAATTTAGCTATAAAAAAAGTTTTGCACCGTTCTGAAGATGAAAGCCAATTGAAGATTATTCATAAAGGGTTTCATCATAGTGTTTGCTATAAAGAATTCATTATAAAGATTTTCCCCTATAATTTGGTCATAAAGAGTGTCCATTGAACTATAAAGGAATGACAATACATCCAGATGGCACAAGAACCTACAGGACATGCTGTCCTGGTGTGGAGATAATACCTACCCACATATTCTCATGCCCAGCAATGGCCGCAGCCTTGCAGAAAATTGACATGGACCCAGCTTTACCCACCAAAGATAGTGAATATTGCGACTGCTGTGATTGAGATGTATGGGGACATCTGAGGCTCTTCATTGGACACGACAACAACATTGAATATTAGTTACAAAGACTTTTCATTGAAGATTATTTATTTTGGCTATAGACAATTTAGTTAAAGATTTTCATTATAGAGAGAGTTTTTCATTATGAATATATAATGTTTTTATAAAGAGTTATCATTGAAGATTACTTATTATACTAGTCCTTATAAAGTTTTCGCTCTTAAAAAAGGCTTGTTGGTATAAAGAATTTCATTTGAAAATTATTCACAAAGAATTTCATTGAAGAGTTTTTCGTTACGAAGAATTTTCTTGAAGATAAAGGTTGCCTGACCGATATTCATTGTTGTTATTGTCGTGTCCAATGAAGAGCCTCAGATGTCTCCATACATATCTATCACAGAAGTGTCAATGTCCTCTATCTTGAATGTGTAAAGCAGTTGTTCTGGGTCTATGTCAATTTTCTGTTGTTATTGTCGTGTCCAATGAAGAGCCTCAGATGTCTCCATACATCTCTATCACGGCGGTCGCAATGTCCACTATCTTGGGTGTGCAAAGCTGCTGTTCTGGGTCCATGTCAATTTTCTGTTGTTATTGTCGTGTCTAATGAAGAGCCTCGGATGTCCATACATCTCTATCACAGAAGTATCAATGTCCTCTATCTTGGGTATGTAAAGCTGCTGCTTTGGATCCATGTCAATTTTCTGTTGTTGTTGTTGTGTCCAATGAAGAGCCTCAGATGTCTCCATACATCTCTATCACAGCAGTCGCAATGTCCCCTATCTTGGGTTTGTAAAGCTGCTTCTCTGGTTCCATGTCCATTTTCTGCAAGGCTGCGGCCATTGCTGGGTATGAGAATATGTGGGTAGGTGTTAGTTCCACACCAGGACAGTTGTTGCATGTCCTATAGGTTCTTGTGCCATCTGGATGTATTGTAATTCTTTTATAGTATTTCGTTCTGAGTCTTGTTATAGGTTTTGTAATCCTTTTCTCAGAGTTTATTTCGCATATTTGATTTTCATTGGTTTTGAAATAAGAGACACTTCGGCGCCAGGAAAATATTAAAAATAAATTTTATGAAAAAGCAATAAATATTTTAAACACCTTTCCATAATGGTTATTTCTTTACTGAGGAGGACAAAATATTTTTATAGAAACGTCAAAAAAATAAAAACTTTACTGGCCGAAGTGTCTTTTACTCAAAGAACAATGAATAATTTTGTAATAAAGAGTTTTCATTGAAATTTATTTATAAATGACTTCATTATAAAAACTTCTCATAGTATATTCACAGCGCAAGATTTGTACATTTTATCAAATTGCACAGAGTATTTTATAAAAATTGTATTTTTTATTTTGCTACGCAAATCTTTATCGAACTTTCCATACAAATATATTTAGTTTTGAAATTTATTTTTTATATTTACAACTTTCTTTCCAAAAGGGAAAATCTACAAAATTGCCTTTGTCTCCTTAAAAAAAAAAGACTTTCCCGTTTCTCAAGTTTTGTCCATGTGAGTAAAAGGCCAACACTTTCGATTACAAAAACAATAAAATCGGTTAATAAAAAAAACTGAATTCAGTTATATAAAATAATAAATTGTATTTATTCGAAATAGAAAAACGATAGAAAAACACCCATACAAAATTGTCAAAGTGGGTTTTTTTCTCTAATACATTTCATAAAATATTTATTTATTAGCATATACAGTAATTAATCCCAATTTTATCCTATAGATCTTTCAATTAGATCAGGAATGAAGCTGAATAGTTCAAAAGAGAGATAAAAAAAGATAGTTAAATTTGTATAAAAGTATAACAAAGCTAAAGTTTTGCGGAGGAGCCTCTTTATGGGATTGCCCAGCCTCCTACGTGGGGGAGACTGGCAGAACCGCGTATATCAGAATCACCGAACACAAACGAAACATAAACAATAGAGACCCGAAATCACTTATATACCAACATATTTCAAACACAGGCCATAACTTCAACTTAGATCAACCTAAAATCCTATATCAGCACATAAACAATAAGCAGCACAGATTGGTACTGGAATCTATCATATCAACACAAACAAACAGCATAAATAGGAAAATAGATCTACCGGAAATATACCATATAATATCTCAATAGTTACACCATGATACACTCGGGTGTGTGGTCGGGAGGAGTGGACCCCAGCTTGGTTTTCTGTGTTGAGATGTTTTGGAATTTTACTGGTTTTAAACGTTACGAAATTTTAAAGTGTCACACGGCTTACATACATTGAATATCATTATTTTACTTAACTTTTATCGCATTTAAAAGTTTTTGCCATAATTTCATCTAAATTTTAAAAATCTATAAGTTCATTTACATAGTTTTATTTTTATTGTCATAGTTCCTATTTCTATTTTATTACGTTTGAAATATCACTCCGCATGTAAATTTATATATTGTATATAATGGCTCAAGCGCGCTTATACCCTGTTAGTGTAGTCATACTAGCCACGCCTGTGGAAGAACCGAAAGGTTCGAAAGCTAAAAAAATAATAAAGAGGCTCCTCCGCAAAACTTTAGCTTTGTTATACTTTTATACTAATTTATACGGAGTTTACTTGTAGAATAGTTAAATTTGTTTGTAGAGAGAGAGAGAGTAGACAAAAATTCAAACAAAAAATACAAGTTATGAAAAAAGGCATCTCCTTATCGTGCAACTGAAAGTTGCTGATGTTGCACGATAAGGTGATGCCTTTTTTCATAATTATGCACCTTATCCCTGTACAATATCACATTTGTAGGCTGGTTGGAAGGCTGGTTAAACCGTTTGGTTTACGACCACTACGACCCGGGTTCGATCCCCGCATTGGACACTTTTTTCTGTTAAAAAAAAAAAATGCTCCAATGGCCCCCCGATTCTTGCAAAAGTCCAACCCCACCAGCGAGTGCAAGTAACCAAACGGGGCTCTGGCACATTTGTAAGTGCAAAGTCGAACTGCTTTCACATGTGTAGACATGTGGTGCGCTTACAGTAAAAAGCAGTCGCTAACTACCCACCATGATTATCATGGCCTGTACCACGTGTACTAGGGATAAGCAAAAAAAAAAAAAAACATTTGTACTTTTTTTTCAAAAAATACAAGGTTGTCCCAAAAATTCGTAAACACTTGCAAATAAAATTGAAATACCAATATTATTCACCGTTATGTATAACGTCTTTGTACGAGTGCCATCCAATAAATAAGTTTCCCTATTTTTTAAACAAATAAACAACATTATTTACAATTATGCAGTTATTCTCATTATACAACTCATAGACTACTTCTCTACATAATCACCATTTCTTACACTACTAACTAATTTTTACAACGTTTCGTTCTCAGAAAAAAAAAACTTATTTATTGGATGGTCCTCGTATTATGTATTCGCTGTAATAATATTATTCACAAAGTAATAAAAAAAAAAAACGTTTAAAAAAAAACACGAACTTTTGGAAACAACCTTTTTTTATCTCTCTAATCAAAAATAAAACAATGTAAACAAAAATACAACAAGTATAAACCAAGTTTAAACAACAAGTACAAACCAAGTATGAACAACAAGTACAAACCAAGTATAAATCAAGTAGATATTGCCAAGAACAAGGTACACAGGGAAGAAACAAACCATATATTACTACACAACTTAATGGCATGGAAATTTCTTATTTGTGTTTCAACATACCATTACTACTGTAGATATTTATTCTCCATATATAAAATGTTAAGTATGGAGAAAGAATGTATCTTGTCTCAAGCAGCGAGACATAAATTTCTAACGCTACGTTTCCTTGAGACTGGGGAGTAAATAATAAATATCACAGAACTTTACACTTAGCTTGGCTCAATTTCCCGTTTCTCTACCCCAACAATTAATGTAGAATTTGGTAAGTTAATTGAGGCCAGGATATGAACCTAAATTTTATTTTTATTTTAAATATAGATAAGGAATATATATTGTATATAGAACGATATTTGAAAATTATCCTGCAAATATTTCTTTTGAACGAAAAATCGAAATTTATTTTAAGGAGAAATAACGATTATTTCTAACCTTAGGGATGAAGTATGAAAGGAGTTCTAAGTGCAAAGTTGAACTGCTTTTCACATGTGTAGAAATGTGGTGCACTTACTGTAAAAGCAGTCGCCTACTTATACCCACCATGATTATCATGGCTTGTACCACGTGTACTAGGGATAAGCAGAAAAAAAGTATGAAAGGATGAATTGTGAAAAGAAATGATGAACGGAAAAATAAAAGTGTCCAGGGATGATAATCGAACCCACAGTGTTCCGCTTACCGGGCAGATGCCATGTCCACTAGGCTACCCTGGACATATTTCTCCGTTCGTAAATTATATAAAGTAATTTATAATAAAATATAATGCGCCCTGTGATTGTAAAACGACGTTTGAAAATTATTCCACAAATGTTTCTTTAGAACGAAAAATCGAAATTTATTTTAAGGAGAAATAACGATTATTTCTAACCTTTCATACTTCATCCCTAAGGATAGAAATAGTCGTTATTTCTTCTTAAAATAAATTTCGAATTTTTCGTTCAAAAGAAACATTTGCGGGATAATTTTCAAACGTCGTTCTACAATCATAAGCCGCATTATATTGTATTATAATATATATTGTATTGCCTAAATGTGCCTAGGTATTTGTTCTCTTGTTTTATAAAATGAAAGATAACCTCTAAAAAAGAGTATATAATATGTACTATATAACAAATGAAAACATTAAGACGCGAATGTTTCTTCTCACAAATAAATCAAACTTTTACTGTCCTTACTGAGATGAAAAAATATTATTTATGCCTAACTGGTCTTGTATTTATTGTTTGCGGAAGAGCATTGCTCGATGCAAATATTTAAATATAATTCTACTGTCCTAAAAGCTTATATACAATTGTTCAGTTAAATACAATATCTAAGATTTCACCTTTCAGTGTAGCATATAGAAGTAGATTGATACAATACAGTATTAAAGCTCTAAAGAAGCGTTCTGGTAGATTAAATTGGTGAAAATTCTCTCTCTCTAAATGATAAACAGAATTTCAAAATGAAAAGGCTGCAGTGAAAAAAATTGCATACAAAGAGAAAACTATGAGTTTATAGGAACACACGTGAAATATTTTTAAAAAGTTTATACACTCTTTAATAGAGATTTTTATTTTAAAAACAGAAGTATCTAAACTATCGTCTTTTGGCCGTTATTTGTAATTTGTCAAGCAGACGATTCCCTTATTGAAATTTATTTGGCGCCATTTTTCTTCTCGTTTGGCCGATAAACGCTTGAGTTTTACTCGAGGTATTTCTCTGATATCTGGACCGTATTGGAGCATCTTTCTTCCTCAATCCCTCAATTTACTAGAGGAATTTTCATAAGGTTGAATATATATTTCAGAAATGCACGAAGTTTTTTTTATTTCGATTACTGATACATTGTAAAAAATATAGGAAATGATATGAAATAATATTTTACCCCCCTTATTTTATATACATGCTGTGAAAGTCTTTATTATAAAGTAATATATAGGGTAGTGAATTAATAATAGTAAATTGAGATATATACACTCATGGACAAAACTTAAAGAAGTGGAATTTTTTTATGTCACCCGTTATCTTTTTTTAAGGAGACAGAAGCAATTTTGTTCATACTTGGTTATCTCGTATGTCTTCAATAAAGGTCACTGTGCATCAAATATCTTTCAGAGTTATTGTCTGAATCCCGATATACATGCTGAAAGGTACAACTTACTTAAGTTTTGTCCATGAGTGTATATTGGTTATCTCGTGTCTTCATTAAAGGTCACTGTAATATCTTTCAGAGTTATTGTCTGAATACCGATATACATGCTAAAAGGTACAACTTCCTTAAGTTTTGTCCATGAGTGTATGGCAAGCTTCCAAATATTTACTTCTCGAAAAATCAAATTGATGAATAAGTATGGGGGACAAGAATTAGCCTAATTGGCGAAGGACCACACTATAGTCAGAGTTCTTGTATAGGCTCCAGTATCAGATGATGTGGTTTGATGGTAGCAGCACTAAATCCAGTCTGCTCGAATCCACTCGGTTTCAGTAACAGGGGATCCTTGTCGGCAGATGCATCGAAGATAGCTGCGGCATCGACAAGGTTGGCTCAATTCACGAGCTTTCAAAGATTTTCGAAGAAACCGTAAACAATGTCACTCCCAGACTATTCGAGAATATTTAGGTCCTAAAGAACCCAGACGTCTTTATTGTCAGCGGCAGATGCAATGACCTGGAGCTGCTGTAACACCGAGATCTTCATACCACACCTTGAGGCTCAAAACGTCGCTTCTTGTGGAGACGGATAGCTACGTAGCCGACGTCACGGAAGTGTTATTTTGCTTCGAAGATCATTCGAAAAATCAAGTTAATGTACTCGTTAAGACTCGGAAATAATCTCAATATTATTCTTTATATATGTTTGAATATTCAAAATATATTACAATAGTGTATATTTAAAATAATATATATTAGTTTTTACATACGTATAAAATAGCACAATCATTGAATGTATTTTTTATATATTTCAAAATAATTTAGCTAGTGCGCCGTAAAGATTCAGTACTCCCTATGAAACAAAGAAGGCAGTAAGAGTTAGACTTAGTTTGTTTACCGATACAATAAAATGTTGTATTTGTGCTAATTATTGGCGTACCTTCTAAAATGATAACAGTGCTCAAAAGAATGGAAAACCACGGACACCGATCTACTCAATAATAGATCCAGGATTGCTTGCGCAAAGTGGATAATGGCACTGCACAGAAGCTAGATATAGGCATCAAGATTAGATTGTTCGACGAAGATGTGTTATTGAAGCCGAATAAACTCATATGATATTCATTAATTAACACTCAAGCACAAAGCTTTTATTAAGACACCAGTCTTATACAGATTCTCCTCTCTCATTGCCGTCTTACAACGATATCCCCACGATGATCAATCACCATCATGTAGTGGAGGAGAAAACGATGACTCTAAGCTCCTACTTACTGCTTTGTAAAAGTTATATAGGGACAGAGCAACCATTCAACTTGATATGGCGCTGGTTAAAATACTTTGTACTGAGGTAAGTTGGCTGTCGTTTACTTTTGAGAGGAACATCTCTCTTTCTTCACTAATATACTGAAACTGAAAGAATTAATGAGATATTTCAATTTCTATTTTTCTTTGCAAATATGGTATATTGTATCCCTCTCACTGAAGAATTTGGTTTTCCTGAAAAAACGAATGGAGTATTCTCTGTTGTGTAATATAACGTTTTACTGGAAATGTAAAGTCACTAACTGAATAGCTTTCAGTCAAAAATGAACTATGTAAGTATTTAAAGCGAGGATATACTTTAAATTTGTTTTTCTCATTTTGAAAATACGTTATTTATATAATATTTATTGTTAAAATATAAACATTACTTTAAAACGTACACTATATTTAACCAAACGCTTGTTAATTAAAAAAAAAGACAGTTTAACCCACCACTGTTCTTTTAAAAATGATGTAAAATCTGATATACATTATTGGTTGACAATATTCTAGAGTGTGAAAAAATAGTATAAATGTGAAATTATACTGGGATTAAAGGTGGATAAATTAAGAAAAAGGTATCTCTTTATAGTGAAACTTAAAGTTGCTGATTGCTGGCGCCATCTATGGGAATAAATATAAACTCTTCGTTTATTTTTAGGTACAGCTTGCACCACGTTGACGAGGGCCAACAGCCCGAAACGCGTACGTGGTTAGCTTTTCTTGAATAAGAGAGAATGGCTATTTGTTCCAATTCTGGAATAATTAATAATTAACGAATATATTTAAACCTGTCTATAGCGTCCCCTCTAAATAGCGCTTTTCTCTCTATAGCGCCCGATTTTAAACATTAAAATGTAAGCATTTTACATTAAAAGTGACCTGTTTATAGCACCTCCTCTATAGCACCCTATTTTGGTGAGTCCCAAGAGGGGGCGTTATAGATAAGTTTAACTGTAGTTGATATTTATTCCGATAGATGGCGCTAGCCATCAGTAACTTCCAGTTGCAAGATAAGGAGATGTCTTTTTCTTAAAATACTCTAGATGTTGACAATAGTTGATCAAACTGAGCTCACAATAAAGAAAGATCTCTGCTAAGACATCGCATATATTTAGAAAGAAAAAAGATATTTCTCCCAATCAATGAAAGAGTGTTTCTAAGCCGTAATAATCTCTCACGGTAGCATCGATAGAATTGATTGGGGGATCCTTTTTATTAAAGAATTCTCATTTTTTTATTGGGTAGATTAATAATTGAAGTATGTGACGGCTTGTAGACTGTTCAAACAGAACCATCAAGTTGAGTTTAGTCAAATTTACACAGAGCCCCTTATTTGCATAGTTGGTATTATAATTATTAGCAATCAATATGTCGATGGGATTTATTATAATCGGATATTGAAACAGACGCTTTGTTGTGGTATCCTCATGGGATGTTTGTTTGATTTCGAACGTCATCTTTTCATTACTATTCTGGTTTTATTGTTATTTATAGTTTGAATTATTAGCATTAGAACAAATACATTTGTTAATTTTAGTCTTGAATCATTTAACAATTATAAATTGGGTATGGAATTACTGCATCTACAACGTATAGTAATTGTGAATCTCTTCATTCAGATTACATAGTGATTTTTCATTTCGTTAATTTTTCTTTTGTGTTTGCATATACTTTTTGAAATACACCATATATATGGTTAAATCGTTTTGCAATTAACCAGTTTTGATACCGACGCGCTTCGCCTAGCCAGAATTTCAAACACCATATATATGCACCATATATTCCCTGAACACTTTTATTTTTCCGTTTATCATTACTTTTCACAATTCATCCTTTCATACTTCATCCCTAAAGTTAGAAATAATCGTTGTTCTTCCTTCAAAATAAATATCGATTTTTTCGTTCAAAAGAAACACATGCGGGATAATTTTCAAATGTCATTCTACAATCATAAGCCGCATTATATTGTGTTATAAATACCATATATATGCCTGTTTTTATGCTTGTATATATATACAAAATACAGGAATTGATATGAAATAATATTTTACCCCTTATTTTATATACTTGCTGTGAAAGTCTTTATTATAAAGTAATATATTAGATAATAAAAAGGCATATATTGGATTTAATAAAATATTTATTTTGCCAATATTTCGGCTGGCTGAACGCCAACCTTTATCGAGGCATTACATCTTTGTATCATAAAACTTTGTATTATAAAAAGTAATATATACTGGAGATTACAGTTTAGAATTTACATTACATTTACAGTACTCCTAGGTAAAGTGAAACAGGCCCATTTATTCTTTATTTCGACTTAGAGCGCTATGTAACTCTAGGGACACTTGCACTTTAAAGATAAACAAAAATTTTGAAAGAAAAGAAAGCTATTTTAAATATGTACAGAATTAGTATGCAAGTTAGTTAGATGAAAAGAGAAAAAAGGTATCAACACAATTGATATATGTACAAAGGGTTGGTATGTAAATTTAGTTATATGAAATCAAATTGTAAAGTATTGTGTGTATTTTTTTTCGGGAAAAGCAATTTACAGATTTAAAAAAAGCCCATTTCTCAAACATAATGTCAATCTATAGGATATGATATCTTTAAAGCATCAATGTTTATTTTATACATAAAAGAAACTTCTACTCTGCCCTTACTGTGATTAAAAAAATATTGGGAGGGTTTGGTTGATCAGTGGTGAACCCTCCCAACGGTTTCGCTAATTTAATCTACCAGACCGCTTCTTAGAGCTCTAATACTGTATTGGATGATTCTGATTATATATGCTATACTAAAGGGTGGGATCTCAGAAATGGTATTCAAGCCAACTATGAAAAAAGGCTTTTTTTTTTCATTGCAGTAAGGAGAGTAAAAGTTTGTTTTATGTGTAAAATAAACATCCGTGCTTTAATGTTTTAATTTCTTATATATGGATGAAGCGTTATTGCTTTATAATGCCAACCTCTAAAAGAAAACCAATTGCAAGCAACGAAACAATCTCTGAAGAGAATTAAAGGTTTCTTCGTGATCTTCAAATCTCTCATTTTTAAGTAAGCGACAACCAGTACTATAAGTCCATCCAGTAGTCCACAGGAGCCATATTCCAATCCAAGGAGAGATCCTGCGGCCAAGAAGCGCCGACATCGAAGCTAAAAATACAAAATACTTGCGCCCTCTTTCACCAGAATAACCTGTGAAGAAAGATGGTAAAGTGAGATTTCAAAGGATCCTAACTGTGCTGTAGCTGCCTTAGTTTTTTTGGAAGTCAATGGTTTCATTAGCATTTGGAACAAACGTTTTTAAAGCTTGTGTTCTCATAGGAAGGAGGGGAAGATTTTAGGGATAGTAGGTTTCGGCCAGAATCTCCGAAGATCGTAGAATGGTTGGGGGAGATAGGGGGCACACGTGTGTGTGTATTCCTGGCTCCCCCCGCCCCTGGATCCCCGAAATACTTTCGTTATTTAATTGCACTTCCCTGAGTTGTCACCTGGCCTCTCCTTTGTAAGTAGCTTGCTTGCATATTGGTCGTTAGCACTTCACATTATCAAAACTTTGACAACATTTCAGACAAAAAAACTGTTGAATACTATTCATTGATAGAGCCCACAATAATATATATAAATATCCTATTAAATCATTTTTATGGCACCTCCCCTTTCCATGGAGCAACAGTTGCCCGGCCATCCTTGCAGCCCTCTATATAGCAGACATCAATCCAGAAAAATACATCTATACGAACAAGGCATCTTGGTTAGCCGGTATTGTGATCAGAGTGCATGTGCCGATCTGATCTGCTCCATGAACAAGACACCACCACATTTCTGTGGAAAAAACATTGCGCGTTACATTTATTTGCATATATATTTATATATGCAAATAGAAAATAATTTAATTAAGCCCTATATAGTATTATTTATTCTCTAATCAATCTTATTCTGCAATAAGAAAATATTGGGAGTTCATTTAAATTTCCTCATTCTAATAAACCAGATGGCTTTATTATAGTGTTTGCGATTAAGAAAAGATATCTTAGTGTGGATATTTATAATAGCGTTACATTTTATTATTTATTATTTACATATGGCACGCGCTAATAACTTATATTTAATATGCGTTAATATCACTGCGGTCCTAAAAGCTTAGTTATCTTCACCATGTGTATTCCTTATTATAATTGCAAACTATATAAGCCAATATGCATTGATTGATGTGGTCTGAAGACAGCTGAAGAGACGTGTTCTCTCTCATTTTTTTATTTTTTAGAGTTTTTTTAAAGTAGCATTCATATATTAACACAATATTTATAGGTACAAGGATGCTTAATAATAAGTTCTTTCAAACTTTATATTGATCTCTCTGCTGTTGTGGTCGTGTCCAATGAAGAGCCTCAGATGTCTCCATGCATCTCTATCACAGCAATCGCAATGTCCTCTATCTTGGGTGTGTAAAGCTGCTGTTCTGGGTCCATGTCAAATTTCTGTTGTTGTTGTGTCCAATGAAGAGCCTCAGAGGTCTCCATACATCTCTATCACAGCAGTCGCAATGTCCACTATCTTGGGTGTTTAAAGCTGCTGCTCTGGTTCCATGTCAAATTTCTGTTGTTGTTGTCGTGTCCAATGAAGAGCCTCAGATGTCTCCATGTATCTCTATCACAGCAGCAGCAATGTCCACTATCTTGGGTGTGAAAGCTGCTGCTCTGGGTCCATGTCAATTTTCCTTTGTTGTTGTTGTGTCCAATGAAGAGCCTCAGATGTCTCCATACATCTCTATCACAGTAATGTCCTCTATCTTGGGTATGTAAAGCTGCTGTTCTGGGTCCATGTCAATTTTCCGTTGTTGTTGTTGTGTCCAATGAAGAGCTTCAGATGTATCCATGCATCTCTATCACAGCAGCAGCAATTCTTTGATCACTCTGGGAAGTACATTAGTGTCATTCCTCTAGTTACTGCTAACCTTTGTTGTACTCTGTATATTATTCCCTCTTTTATATATCTGAATCAACAAAGTAATTATACGAAATTGAACTCTAAAACACACAAAAAAGTTTTTTTTATAAACAAAACAAACTTTTCACTGTTCTTACTGCGATGAAAAATAGTGGATGGGCTTGGATCATCAATGGTGAAACTTCCCAGCGGTTTCGCAAATTTAATCCTCCAGACCCTCTCTCTATATGTATATATTGTTGCACCAAGTTGCAGCTTTGCAGGGTCGTCGACCTTGGTTTCCTCCTTCTTGGTATTATACACGTTTCCCGAGCGGGTTTCCGTACTCAAAGCAAATAAAGAAAAGTAAATAAAAATAAATTACCTTTTAAAGTGATTGCGTTTATTTATTCGTTGTCTTCCTCGTAGGTCGGGATCCGCAGTCTTGGTTTAGGTCCTCTCTCGCTCCAATAACCAATCAAGATATATGTACAATAAAATATTACAAAAAGAATGAAACTATAAAAAGGAATGATGATAATCTAAATAAACTGTTTTAAATAAATATTAAATATCATAGAATATTTTGAATAAATGTAGGGCGAATTAAAATTGATGCAACAATATATTACAAAAATATTTTCTGTTGATTTTGAAATTAGAGATATAGAATTATTACTTACTGATGCGATTATTTTTTGGATACATGAGTATTTTATGTAATTACAGTCGTGGTAAAATTAATAAAAAACAGTTTTGAATCACAATTTGATTATCTATTTTTCTTTTTCTATTCTATTTTTGAAGACACCTATCTTTTTAAATATAAAATGAAAGAATTAAGTGATGTAATGGCTCCGTTTTATGTTTTCTTCTCAAATAAAATGAGAGAATTTATTAGAGATTTTAATTATTTAAAAAAGTAGCATTTATATTGTCACGGAGATAAATAAAGCAAGGGCAAGTTTGTGAATAATTAATTTATTATAAGGGGTATTTATAGGGAGAGAGAGAGTACAACTTACCCCAAGTTAAAGATAATCCTAATGAACGGCCTCAGCCACCGTCCCGTTTTCCTTATTTTCAGATCAGCTTCCGAGAACCTCTCACATCTGTGGTCCCCCCCGGGGTCCAGGGATGATTGACAGGTGTCCCATCTGGATGGAGCTTCTTGACAATATATTCACACAATATTCATAGATATAAGGAGCTATTTTGATAATGAGTATTTTCCAAACTTCATCTTGTTCTCTCTATAACGTACATAAGTTTCATTTCCTTTAGTAGCTAGCTACCCTATGTTCTTAGTTCTCGAATATAAATATAACAGGATTTAAATATGAATATGCATCAGGAATGTCTGAACGTTGACTTTACATTAATAGGATGGTAGAAATATCGATGAATTCATTCAACCCATATTAATTATGGTGATTTATATAAACATATTATCATGATACAATTTATTATGGAGGTAGATCACATTTTTAGTAAAGATATTGTCAAATTATATTGACAAATATTTGCACTTTTATCTTATCTCAGGTTTTACTGGGAAGAATTTTGTTTTCGTTTGTTTGTGAACCAATCTCTCCCGCCTTCTCATTAGACGAATGTGGCCATGTTTTTATATTAAAGGGGACTATGGTATTGCGAGAGGAGTATGGTGGATTATCGTGTGGAGACACTTAAAGTGTTCTCTGCTTGCTTTATCCGTGTCTGGTGATCTCCTCGCATACCTGTGTAACCCCGGTCCGACGCTACCAACGCTACAATAAAGGATAAGTTCTGTTTTTTGTCTTTATACAGCAAATCGTGAGTTTTTTTCTTTTTTTTTTTATTGTTGTTGTTGTACTTTTGAGTGCACGCTTTTCTGTGTGTTAGTTACTATTACGGTAGGCCCTAGTTTATTGCATTTTGTGTCAACCGGTACAAAGTAATATTTGTCAATATAATAGTAGTTTTTTTTATATAGTTCAAAGAATTATACCGATAAAATTATTTTTAAAAGGTATTTGAAACTATAGTGTGTAAATCAAATCGGCTTTAGGCGGTTCTCTATAAAATATACATGAGGAACTCAGGAAAAAGCGTGATAGGAGCTATACGTTCAGAATCTCCTCCTCGTAGCGACGTTTAGACATGAATAGAGCCAGAAAGGCCGCTCTAGAGGCCAGATCAGGGAAACACTGTCCGAAGGCCTCCATAAAGCAACCATTCTTTTCACAGAGCATTCGGAACGTGGAAAGAGAGATGAATTCTTCTCGTCCAAGAAACTTCGGCATTGCAATGTCAAGAAATTCGTCGAGATTCTTGTCTGCATCTCTTAGGGCGGAATGACTTAAGAACTGCATATGGAAGGAATCCTTGAGATGGTTCTCAATCTCTTCCCGTGTGAGCTGGCCATTGTCTCGTGTGTTGAAGACGCGGAAGCAGAAACGGATTCGTTCCTCGCGTGTTCCCAGCAGCAAGATGGAGAGACCTTGGATCCACTCGTCGGCTCGTAGAACCCCGGATTTGTAAACGTCCATTAGGTAGAACATTCGCTTAGCTATACGCTCGTCTTTCACATTGAGGACGTCGTAGAGGAAATTCTGAAAGTATTCCGCGTTCATTCGCAAGATGCCAAACTTCTTGAACATTACGAACAAGGCTTTCAACTCCCCGATATTGAAATGGGTCTGAGCTAAAAGCCGACTCGTTCGTCGTTCCATACGTTTCCATCTGCGATTGAAGTAGCTCCGGTTGAATTGAATGCTCTTTTTCGCCATTTCGAGGCGAATTGAGACCTATTACCTTGCCATTGTTCTTTTTGTTATTTTGAAAATTGAAATTCATAAATGACGCATATTAACTATATTCTATATTAGTTGCTTCGGACCCAGAAAGTTCTTTCTCTAGTGTGGATGACCTGAAACGTGGAGTCACAAAGTAGTGAAGATAGCGTTAGAACAACTTTGTTATACAAGTAGTGTGCTAAATCTGATAAGTAGGGTTTGTCTCCAGCCTCCATGCTAAGACTCCTGCAGGCTAATACACTCGGTCACAGTAGGAAGAATCTCTTCGCTTATCCCTATAACATTAAAGATGTCACTGTCCGTCTCTGGACTCTCCAGCCTGTGAAGCCTCAAGTCACTCCCACGAAACGTCCCGTTTCGTTCAGTTCACATCCAGACTGAACACACTTAATGCGATTTAGATATCTAGCGATAGAGGTCGATGAGTTAATTTTGAGATTTTAAATGTTGCCTCACCGGCTTATTTGTGATTTTGTAGAAGAGCATTGCTCGATGATTCATATTTTCAATTTTGATATACGTTTCAACAGTCTTAGAAGTATATGTTCATAGTTTGGTTTGAAACACCAATTTGTTGTATTCAATAGTAAAGCGGGCTGACGATTTAAATGACAAAACAGCTGGGAGGATTTACCAATGATAGTCATACCATTCCTCTTCCATTCTCTAATAAAGGCGTAGAAATATATTTTGAATTTAGAAAGAGAGAGATTGAGATTGAAACTACTTTATTATTATGTACATATAAAATTATATAAGGTTAAATACAGAGAGAGAGAAAAGGAAAGTAGTGTTAAAATATGTTTATAATTTACAGATATTCTTCTATTTGAAATTATGAGAATTCTGAAATCTTGATCGTGATTGGCATAGGTCTTTTGTGCTTAATAGTTGACATTTTGCGCTATATATTCGGGCTATGATCTGCCCTCTCCTTCCTGGTCTGTACATATATCCGAGCTGTGATATATGTACTATGTCCTTCCCTCCTGGGTCGGTACATATATCCGAGCTGTGATATATGTTCTATGTCCTTCCCTCCTGGGACGGTACATATATCCGAGCTGTGATATATGTCCTATGTCCTTCCCTCCTGGGATGGTACATATATCCGAGCTGTGATATATGTCCTATGTCCTTCCCTCCTGGGACGGTACATATATCCGAGCTATGATATATGTCCTATGTCCTTCCCTCCTGGGACGGTACATATATCCGAGCTGTGATATATGTCCTATGTCCTTCCCTCCTGGGACGGTACATATATCCGAGCTGTGATATATGTCCTATGTCTTTCCCTCCTGGGTCGGTACATATATCCGAGCTGTGATATATGTCCTATGTCCTTCCCTCCTGGGTCGGTACATATATCCGAGCTGTGATATATGTCCTATGTCCTTCCCTCCTGGGTCGGTACATATATCCGAGCTGTGATATATGTCCTTCCCTCCTGGGTCGGTACATATATCCGAGCTGTGATATATGTCCTTCCCTCCTGGGTCGGTACATATATCCGAGCTGTGATATATGTCCTATGTCCTTCCCTCTTGGGACGGTACATATATCCGAGCTGTGATATATGTCCTATGTCCTTCCCTCTTGGGACGGTACATATATCCGAGCTGTGATATATGTCCCATGTCCTTCCCTCCTGGGACGGTACATATATCCGAGCTGTGATATATGTCCTATGTCCTTCCCTCCTGGGTCGGTACATATATCCGAGCTGTGATATATGTCCTATGTCCTTCCCTCTTGGAACGGTACATATATCCGAACTGTGATCTGTTCTCCGAGCTGTGCTCTGTCCTCTCCTCCTGGGTCGATACATATATCCGAGCTGTGATGTCTTTTCCTTCCTAGTTGTATTCTGTCCTACTCCCCCGCAAATACATCTATATATACATTTTCCCTTTCTGTTTACGTTCAGGTTTCCAAAATATTAATATAGATCTCCACTTCAAACAAGATTATAATCCTATTTCGAAAGAAATACGGGGAAATCCTATTTTAATATTGCGAACAAACAATTTCGACGGGAAGATTTTCTTTCCTCTGGCTTCTCAATTGTATCCATCCTACTTGGATATAACCTCCATCCCAGAGTAAACTTGGTGAACCTACCTAACTCCTCTGGGGACGAGGGTATTGTTGCCTGAGACCTTTTTCTATTTCCTTTCCACCGGAACCCGCCACATAGAACTTTCCAAGCTATATATTAGCCAGGCTTTTAAAGCGCGACCTAATCCGATTTCATGCCTTGAAAAAAAGGTTATATTCTTTATGGTTGGTGGTTTTTTTTTTCTCTCTTCCTCATCGGCCTGCCCGATCAAATTGGGCCTAAAATTACTTCGCTATTTCTCTCCCAGCATTTTTGAAACTTTTATTTTTTTTTGAGAGAGTCTCCTGCCAACATTCTCTATCAAGTTTTAATAAGACTTGGCGTGCGATCTTTTTCGAACGAGAACTCTTCCCTCCATAGGCCTATTGACGTCAATTGATTGGATTTAAATCAATAAACACTCAAAATATCCTCGCATAGTGACTTCACTAGTAATACGAGGGGCATCCAATAAATAAGTTTCCCTATTTTGTAACAAATAAACAACTTTATTTACAATTATGCAGTTATTTTATTTTCATTATACAACTCATAGACTACTTCTCTACATAATCACCATTTCTGTCCAAACATTTTTGGTACCGTTGTAGCGATTTTTTGATACCACTGTTGTACCAAGCCGTGTCCTGTCTTCGTAGCCAGTGGTTCGCCTCCGCCTGTTTTCAATTCAAATTCAAAACATCTGACATGATTGTTCCAATCGAAGAGCATCCAATTTTGATTTCAGGAGGCAGTCGAATCATTATTTCGTCAATGGTGACGCGGCGATTTGCTTCCACCACATTCCGAACAGCAGCCACGGCTGCATTGTCCGTAGCAGTAACGGGCCTGTCGCTTTGCTCGTCATCATGCACGTTTTGCCGTCCTTCCAAGAACCATGAACGCCATCGGCGAACCATTTGGATGCTCATACATCCTTCACCATACCCTGACACTAAATTGCGATGAATATTGACCGCAGTTTCATTTTTCGCTGTGAAAAAACTAATTACAGAATGGAGTTCGCAAGTGGACACGTTCACCAGTGGTAGCTCCATGGAAACTGAAGCGCTACGGACTTGCGCGTACGAGTAGAGTGATTTTGAAAGTTCACCAGCTTCCAACGCATCCTATTGACCATTTCTTACCTACTAACTAATTTTTACAACGTTTCGTTCGCCGAAAAAAAAAATAGGGAAACTTATTTATTGGATGCCCCTCGTATAACCTAACATGAGGAACGAATTTATTAGGGACGATTTTATTTTTATAGTTAAGGCAATGAGCGATCGATTAAAAAAACGAAAATGCAAATATATTTAAGAAAATATGTAAAATACATTTGAAAAATTAGAGAAATATTTCCTAATTGTGTTTTTAGTCATCGAGACCCAACCAGAACATTAAACACATTCAAGAGAAATACTCGAAGATACCAAACATGCAGCTTGTCTCAAATCATCTCTCCATTTGTTATTTTAAAAGCCTGAATAACCATCAGCATAAAAAGTCATTAATAAAAGTATCAAGTCACGACAATGCTGCCCTTGAGCATAAAGCGATGATAAAAATGAAGTTGCATTGCGCATGCGTCAATGGCGTCATTCAGAGATGATAATTAGACTCGGGAACAAACATGGATTCTCTCAGTATAAATAGGACTTTGAATAATCCAGAGGATCAGTGGCTTATAGTGGATTAACATAGAGACTCTTACAAAACACGATAGTATAGAGAGCAATCATTGTAAACTTGGCCAGTGCTCCGTTAGTCAGCCACATTTCAGAGTTCCCTGTTTACGGTTACCGTAGCGGCTCGGGGCTCACGACACCGTACTTCGCCCTACAGGGCAGTACCTTACTTGTGCTGCTTCTCCCGCCCACCACTTAGAGGAGGACTTCTGGGCAGGGATACAATAAATAAATATTTATATATTTATAAATGTATGTAATTCTTCTGTCCTCAAAGCTTATGTCCATAGTTCTTCTAAAATACCCATTCCAAGAGTCTAGCAACAGTATCACTATGAAAGGAAGTTCCAAAAATGCAATATAACGGCGGTATGGTAGATTTAACTGGCGAAACCGCTGGGAGGGTTCACCACTGATGAGCCAGGCCCTCCCATTCATTTTTCCATTGCAGAAAGGGCAATAGAAATTGTTTAATTTCAAAAAGAATCCTACGCCTTTAATATGGTTTCGAATTTTGATAAATATATATGCTAATACACAACAATAAATACATAACAGGCTTCGAACCCTTCACCAATTAAAACCCACACATTATCATACCACCACACACTTATCAAAATTTACTCCTCTCCAGATCTCCACTTCTTCTAGGAATTGAATTTTAGAAAAGATCTTCAAGTTAATAGCTTTAAAACTTAATATTTAAGAGAGAATAGAGTTTTCTCCTAACTGCGGTTCCCCAAACGACTCCGTATTTAGATATTTATTGCTTTTAAAGAGAGTTTTCAAGTATCCCTCACTTTCTATAATTGGACAGTAATTGGGATTTAGATTCCAGAAAGTGGTGAGACATTGGAAAGCTAATAAAACGTGTTAAGATTTCTAAAATTTTATTTTTTTGCTAATAACAAATATTATAACTTATATTTTATATTTTGTAAATATTGACTAATTGTCTTTTCTGTGCACGTGTCAGTGTATGTAAATATGGTATATTTCTAGTAGAAAAGTGATAATCTACATTAAAAGCAGTTTATCTCTAGCACATAATGGTACGATATAGTCGGAAGCCATCGAAAAGAAATTTATAATTTCAGTAGAAAGGCGTCCGTGCCCGAAAACTAGAGAATAAAAATGTTTTGAAAAGACACTTTTACCTGGAGGCCTGATTAATTTTACTCAATTTCAAAAATGTACATAAATCGGTTTATAGATTGAAGGATAGAGAGTCTGTTCTTCTACTCTCGTAGCTATGCCCCTGGGGGCTGTATCCCGTCGGTGGCAATATTCCAGCATGTTGACTATCTCTTACTTTATTGGCCCTCGCTTATTGGCTAATACACTAAATTTATTTACATACAGACTTATATGCAACTTGGATTCTCCTATCTTCAGGTTAGATGTTGTAATGTTCTCTTTGTTGAATTGTGACATCTGTTCGTATATAGAGAACTTTGTTAAAATATTTTGTTGATAAATGCCGTGATTCTTCATTATCCGTTGAAAATACACATTAGATAATTGATTTGCATAACATTTTGTAATATGTATTATCGCTTTAGTCTTTGAAAAAGTCATGTGGTCTTAAAATTGAACATCACATCTTCGCTATCTCTCTCTTTGACCCGTGTTGGGCGCCACCAATGACGACATTGTATATATATATATATATATATATATTGTCAAGTATCTCTACAACCCCGGTCATAGGAAGCTCCATGGGACACCTGTCAATCATCACTGGACTCCGGGGACGACCACAGGTGTGAGGGGTTCTCTTATTGGCAAATAAGGAAAACGAGACGCCTTGGTGGCTGAACACTCTCATTATTATCATTTTTACTTTGGGATTATTTGTTATACTATCTCTCTCCCTATAAATACCTCTTGTATATAATTTTATTGGATAACTAAAAGGTAAATACCCTTTATAATAAATTAATTATGTTCAAATTTCCCCTTGCTTTATTTATCTCTGCGACAATATTATATATATATGTATAAAATTTGTAACAAATAAATTTACTGGAAATGTATTTCTTTTCAATAATATCATCAAATATTATCTCTACAGACCTTACTGCATTGATATAAGTTATTGAATGAGAGGGCTTGGCTCATCAGTAGTGAACCCTCTCAACGGTTTCGCCAAATTAATCTCTAGACCGCTCTACTATTGCATTGTATTAGTTTGGGATATACCCTGTATTTTCTATGTAAGACAGCTTAGGGGTGTGTTAGTGAACCTATGGACATAAGCTTATAGGTCTGTAGAGGTACATACATATAATTTCAAGGTATTGATTGTATCGAGTAAAGCTCTTCCGCAAATATGGTTTCATAACAATTATATATTAAGTTGAGAAAAGGGGCATTTCCTGAAGGTGCAATTAAAAGTTGCTGATTGCTTGCGTTGATTTTTAATTATTCCAGAATTGGCCGAATACCGTTTCTTTATTAATCAATAAAAGATAACCACGTTACCACGTTTCGGGCTTTTGGCCCTCGTCAGCGTGGTGCAAGATGTCCCTCAACAAAGCTGGTCTTTGGAGGATCTTGAAAAAACCACAAAACAGGTATTTAGCTTGAAGGGCATGAGAACGCCAATCAATGTGAAAAATAGTACAAAAGTGTATTATATACTGTATATGTGTGTATATTTATGGCGCTCTGCCTTCTAAAAAGCACATGTGCTCCTGGTCATGATATGCCTTTTTTATTTTTAATATATATTTGTGTATATTATTAAATTTAATATATATGTATATTTGTAGAACGATATTTGAAAATTATCCCGCATGTGTTTCTTTTGAACGAAAAATCGAAATTTATTTTTAGGAGAAATAACGATTATATATAACTTTAGGGATGAAGTATGAAAGGATGCATTGTGAAGAGTAATGATAAACGGAAAAATAAAGTGTCCAGGGATGGGAATCGAACCCAGAGTGTTCTGTTTACCGGGCAGATGCCATGTCCACTAGGCTACCCTGGACATATTTTTCCGTTCGTAAATATTATATAAATTAATTTATCTATATTAATAAAATGCAAATTTCATAAGAGGACATCACTAAAAACTTTCGTTACAATGCATCAATTTCAACAAAATTTTCAACATTTATGTAAAACGAGATGGAGCAGGTTTTGCTTAACATCAAAATATTTTTCCCTAACATTAACATGCGTAACTTAGCTGTTATCGATTAAATACAAAAAATCAACAGAGTTAATTTTATTTATATATAAATACAAAAAAAAAAATCAGCAATTCATTCAACTCAATCTAAAAAAATATTCAAAACAAGCAATTTTAAGATAACACCATATGTAAAACAGTCGGCCAAGAAAACAACAACGATATTACATCTTTCTCACATATTCACACACAATCTTGATTAATAATTAAAACTAATCTTTAACATTGTTTATTATACTTCATAATATATAATATTCGTTAGGCAAACTTTCACTCGGATAAATGTAATATAAAAAGCCAACAATGAAGAATGAATGTAAGATAAAAAGCCAACAATGAAGAGTAAATATAATATAAAAAGCCAACAATGAAGAGTGAGTGTAAGATAAAAAGCCAACAATGAAGAGTAAATGTAATATAAAAAGCCAACAGAGTGAATGTAAGATAAAAAGCCAACAATGAAGAGTGAATGTAATATAAAAAGCCAACAATGAAGAATGAATGTAAGATAAAAAGCCAACAATGAAGAGTGAATGTAATATAAAAAGCCAACAATGAAGAAAGAATGTAAGATAAATAGCCAACAATGAAGAGTGAATGTAAGAAAAAAAGCCAACAATGAATAGTAAATGTAATATAAAAAGCCAACAATGAAGAATGAATGTAAGATAAAAAGCCAACAATGAAGAGTAAATATAATATAAAAAGCCAACAATGAAGAATGAATGTAAGATGAAAAGCCAACAATGAAGAGTAAATATAATATAAAAAGCCAACAATGAAGAGTGAATGTAAGATAAAAAGCCAACAATGAAGAGTAAATGTAATATAAAAAGTCAACAGAGTGAATGTAAGATAAAAAGCCAACAATGAAGAGTGAATGTAATATAAAAAGCCAACAATGAAGAATGAATGTAAGATAAAAAGCCAACAATGAAGAGTGAATCTATCTATATATATAAAATTGAATGTCTGTCTGTCTGTTTGTCTGTACTCTATAGATTCAAAAACCATACATCCAATCGCCGTGAAATTTTGGGATTATTATTAGGTATATCACCGGGAAGGTTTTTGAAAAATAATTTCCTGAATATCTTGAATATCCTTAGAGTTATTTGCAGATTTGTAGATTTAACTCGCAAGCAGCGCCCCCATTGTGACGATGATAACAATATATCGAGAGATTCAAATTTACGAGTTTCAAATTATCAAAATATATCTTTTTTTTTAAATAAGTTTTTAGAGAATTGTTTTAACAAATGTTCGCTAGACAAACCTTTACTCGGGTAAAACCCCGGGCGAAGCCGAGTACGTTTTATAAGTTTATAGAGAATTGTTTTAACAAATGTTCGTTAGACAAACATTCACTCGGGTAAAACCCGGGCGAAGCCGGGCACATCCGCTAGTAATACATATAATGCGGCTTATGATTTCACAATTCATCCTATCATACTTCATTCCTAAGGTTAGAAATAATCGTTATTTCTCCTTAAAATAAATTTAGAGTTTTCGTTCAAAAGAAACACATGCGGGATAATTTTAAAATATCGTTTACTACAATCATAAGCCGCATTATATTATATTGTATGAAAAAACAATAGAAAAAAAAAGATTAGTGGGTCAGGTGTTGATATTAAAAATAAAGAAGGCATTTCCTGACCTCGAGCACATGTGCTTTTTAGATGGCAGAGCGCCATCCAGTGGAGCAAAAATAAACTAAACGTTTATTTAACTTGCTCCGTGATATTTGGCCAACCCAATTTCTTGATAAATCAAGAAAAACCATCCACGAACGCGTTTCGCGCTGTTGGCGCTCATCAGAGTGGAGTAGGCTGTAACCACTGCGATCAAAAGGTTTTTGGTCCCAGAGGTTTCTTGAGAAATCAAGAAATGGGTATTTAAGGCCAAATTTGCGTAAATACGCTTAACACATGAAACATTTTCTATTCTCTTCCAGCTGTTTCGCCAGTTTAATCTACCATACCGCTTTTATATTGCATTTTTCGATTTTCCTTTTATAGTGATACTGATGCTAGACTCTTCGGAATGGGTATTTTATATGAATTATGGCCATAATCTTTGTGAACAGCAGAATTACATACAATTATAAATATATAATATGCTTCGAGCAATCGCTCTTACGCAAAATTCAAAGGTGTGAGTTTGCCTACTGCCTATAGGATATATATATGTGAACATGTAGAACTTCAATACCATGGCATTATATATATCTAACAAACTCACTATAACAATATATCAACATAAATAAATAAATGACTTATCGCACGTTCAAAAAAAGTATTTTGCCTAAAAGTTTAGACCCAGAATGCTCCCAATAAATAGATTTTGAAGAAACTTGCAGTAAATCATTTATTAATTTTTGTGTCAATATCGTATACCCTTAAATTGTCAAAATTTCAGACAATAATTATATGTTCTTATAAATAATCGTAAAATGTGTTTTAATACAGTTTAAACCTGTCTATAGCGCCCCCTCTAAATAGCGCCTTCCTCTCTACAGCACCCGATTTTAAACATTAAAAGTGACCTCTCTATAGCACCCCCTCTCTATAGCACACTATTTTGGTGAGTCCCAAAAGGGGGCGCTATAGACAGGTTCAATGCATTAAACAGTATTTTTGGTTTAAAAAATATTTTGATATATAAAAATACTTAATGAATTAATAAAAAAAGAACTCATCAATCTAACAGTTTGAATATTCGATATTGCAATGGTATTCTGCCTTTTTATACTCTCTCTTTAATTTTATTCTTTTTAATGTCCTACTTCTAGTAGAAACGTAACTACAGAATTCTTTGCATGAAAAAAATCTTTACACGTTTTTCAAATGAATAATATTTAAGCATTTTAAACTACAGGTTAGTCCATAAGTCCTGAAAACGTTTATTTTTTAAATTAAAAATCAAAAGGAAAACTAGAATACATAAAAAACTATAACTATTTTATACTAAGAAAAAAAGGCATTTCCTGATCGTACAACTAAAATTTGCTGATGGCTTGCGCCATCTATCGGAATAAATATCAACTAATCATTGATTTTTAATTATTCCAGAATTGGCCAAATACCGTTTCTACATAGCGCAAGCCATCAGTAACTCTCAGTTGCACAATCAGGAAATGCCTTTTTTCTTAATTTATCTACCTGATCTAAGTACAGATTCACTTTTGTTCTATTTTTCATATATTTTATTCTAGGTAATAGATTAAAGCTTAATATATTATCTAAAAAAATATTTATAATTTTTATTCTAGTTTGCCTTTTGATTTTTAATTTAAAAAAAGGGTTCGGATATTATGAGCCACCCTGTATATATTCTTTCCCCAAACGAAGAAAAGTCACTATGTGATTAAAACAAACAGATTTCATAAAGCAGGACTTTTCTATTATAAAAATATAATAAATAAAAAGGGACTGAAAGATAAATATAATTGATGTTAGGAAGTAATGCTATTAAATTTTAATGCAACTTCAAAATAAGGAAAAACTGATGACCAATATTTTTACAAACTTTAGTTTAGTCCGATTAGCTAATGGACATAATTTGTTTGGAAACTTTTGATTGTCTAGACAATCTAAATTGTGTTTTGTTCTTTTTATTCTCAATGGATGTCCAATTTTTGGAATAACATGTTTAAATATTTAATTAAAAAGACATATATTGGATCGAAATATAATTTATTTCACCAATAATTTAGTTGGCTGAACGCCAACCTTTTTTAAAGGTATTTACAACATATAAATATGTATGTTTGTATGTTGTAATACCTTGAAAAAGGTTGGCATTCAACCAATTGAAATATTGGTAAAATAAATGATATTTTGCTCCAATATATGTCTTTTTTTGAAAGAGGAAAAATAAAAATCAGGTAAAAAGTTTCTTTTAATTTTGAATTTGCAAGCTTTCGAGCAAATATACTGTTCTTGAACTGATTTTTATTTTTCCTCTTTCAAATAATTTCTGGGCAACTATTGCTCAAATAAAAATATGTAATTTTAATTAAAAATCTATTTACGGAGTGCCCTATTTTCAAAATGTTTAGATATATTCTATAGTCTTTTGCAATAGATTAGATTTGTTAATTGTAAAATCTTATTTCGATACACAGTTTCTGACCTTACATTTGAATCTGAACTATTTACAGGATAATGTTGTAATATTATGATTGGTCAGTTAAATCTTACTGGTTCGGAGGTATGAGTTGGCCTGTGCTAAATTATATTTTCGCGAAGATGAAGCAAGGGTAAATTTTGGAAATATTATTACTTTAAGGCGATACAGTAGAATCTCCTGGTAAAGGACACCTAATTGCAGAGCCAAAGTGTCCTTTAAAGAGAGGTATCCTCTTACCAGAGAGTTGCTTAATAGTAAAAATGGTAATTTTGCAAATGGAAACTGTCCTTGGTAGAAGGGTGTCCTCTAGCGTGAGTGTCCTTTCATGGAGATTCTACTGTATTTGCCATAAAGTTATCCAATAAAATAAAATACAAAGATATTTATCTATATGGAGAATGTCAATATGTTTAAGAAAACAACCTATCAAGGAAATAATAAAATAAAGTGTCTTAATCTCCTAAGGTCATATCTCCTAATATATGTGAAGATGCAGACATGTATATAAACAATTCATATATCCAATTTCTTGGTTTTTCAAGAAGCCTCTGGGACCAAAACTATTTTTGGTCTCAGTGGTACAGCCTGCTTCACGCAGACGAGGGCCAACAGCGCGAAACGCGTTCGTGGATAGCTTTTCTTGATTTAACAAGAAATTGGGTTGGCCAAATATCACGGAGCAAATAAAATAAACGTTTAGTTTATTTTTGATCTACTAGATGGCGCTCTGCCATCTAAAAAGCACACGTGCTTTTGGTCAGGATATGCTATCTTTATTTTAAATATAAATATGTATAGGTCACTGTAAGTATATATGTTTGTCGGCTATACACGTCCGTAATACGTAACTAATCTGGCTGATATTTTAATAGTATATAGAGTTGAATCTGGGAAAAACGTATAGGCAAATTTTCAGGTTTCTATCTCGAATATCCCTGGGGTTATTGTATCATGTTTCGTATTTATTTATTTATGTAAAATATTTAATTATCCTTTGATTTTTTTCATAGTTAGGAAGTCGGCAACACTGTACTTTCATTTTTATTTATTTTTGCATATGTTATCTTTTTGTTTATATATTATGCTTAACCTTGTTTTAATTGAATTAAATATTGAAACACAAAGTATTGTGACTATCCTTTATTTATAAATAAGAAAGGTTACAGTTATTAACAAATTTCCCTATTTCTCTCGCAACCAGCGCCTTACTGCGGTAACTGAGAGAAATACGGGCATTGCCTGGGTCATTCGGCTAGTATTATATATAAATATAGATTTTTTAGATAAGATTTAGCCCAAGAAATCCCTTCCATTTCTTTGAGCGATATTTAATAGGATCTCAAATTTCCATTTTTATAAGCAAAAACCAAAATATTTTATTCTATTGTGAATAGTAGACAAAGAAACACGGATACCTATCTCTTTAATGATCTTGCTTAATTATCTAACTGAATGGAAGCGTTTTTAGTTAAGTTCTTTTCTAATTAACAGAACTTCAAGTTCGGTGTTTTTTCTGCCAGTTCTTCGATGAATGGCCGCATATTACTGGGTTATATATTTAATACAAACAGTGCTAAGTATATATAAAAGGGCTTACATGGATCTGTAAAGAAAAAAGTTGCAATAAATTGATAAAGAGGGAGCAATCTCTCGAAATATTTTGAGAATATTTTTTTCTGTACAGATCCAGGTACGTCCTTTTATATAAACTCAATTGATGGATCGCTTTTTAACTCAGTGCTAAGTATATTTTCCAAAGAGTTGAAATTTGTTGGTTGTGACATGTATTTGGGTATGTTTCAGGTTAATCCCCTTAATATATGCTGTTAAAAATCGTATTTAGCCATTTTAAAACTAATATATCTATAAGTATGTGCCTTTGCAAGTTGGAATCAACACTATATTATGAAAATTCGAAACTATTATCGACGCGTATGATTCTTTTAAAAATTATACAATTTCTACGGCCCTTACTTCAATGGAAAAATTAATGAGAGGGCCTGGTTATATCAAATATTTACAGAACTCTATTATATAGAGGTCGTTATTTCTCCTTTAAATAAATTACGATTTTTCGTTCAAAAGAAGCATTTAGGTAAAACTTGCCAAACGTCGTTTTACAATCATAAGCCGCATTATATTGTGTTATAAATTACTTTATATAATATTTACAAACGGAGAAATATGTCCAGGGTAGCCTAGTGGACATGGCATCTGCCCGGTAAGCGGAACACTGTGGGTTCGTTTCCCATCCCTGGACACTTTTATTTTCCCGTTTATCATTACTCTTCACAATTCATCCTTTCATACTTCATCCCTAAGGATAGAAATAATCATTATTTCTCCTTAAAATTACGATTTTTCGTTCAAAAGAAACATTTGCGTTAAAACTTGTAAAATTTCGTTTTATATAGAGGTATGTTAAGACTTCGTATGTATATAGTTTCATTTTTCTAGTTTGTTAATAAAAAGTTATTACCTATTGTGCATTATTAATTGACCGAACCTTGTATATTGAATTTGATTTATTAAGGTTTAAAAGACCACATGTGTTCTACATTATTATTTAATATATTGGATACCATTATCACGCTGTCACCATATTTATATAAATTTAGAGCTGTAGAATTGAATTTTATCAGGATAGCATTTATCTCCTTGCAGTTAACTCTCACAAACTAAAATTTGTCATTTGCTATATAATTTATTTTATGATTCAACACATAAATCATAATAACATTTTACTTGTAGATTTTATTTTTTTCGTTTCATATATGCCCATCAGCAAATCTTGCTACACTAATTCGACTTATTTTGATTTAGCTGAATTTTCTAAGCTAACGTAATAGCGATGAAAATACATGGTTTGTTTATTCTGTAGCCATGCCAAGTATCGCCAAATACTGTTTTTACAGCGCTTTTGTTCTTGAGGTTTATAGGTATATATCTTAAAAATCAACGAGAATAGTTGATATTTATTCCGATAGATGGCGCAAGCCATCAGCAGCCTTCAGTTGCACGATAAGGAGATGCCTTTTTCATAATATATCTTGAGGTTGCCAGGTCCTAGAATTTAGAAGAGTTGAAGATATAATACATGTTCATCCATGCCTCTACAATTTGTTAAAATCAACATGCAATCTAAAGTTAGATTTCTTGAACTATTTTTATTTCTCTAGATTTCGGGTTAAAATATCCTTTAACAGGAGAACAAGAACTATGACACTACTTACTAGAAGTAAGTGCATTCTTATGTTGGTTTGTGGAGAGATTTTGGCCATACCAGCATATCACGACTTGTAATGAAGTGTTAACAATATGAAGTGTAAAACAAAGCTTGATTATGGTCTTCTACGAAATATATCTAAACCGATAGTGTTGTCACAGGGTGTTATCACATGGGTGCAGCTGGCCGGATGAATAATGAGGTCGTGGAGGCGAGGATCGCCGACAATTAACTTGGCCTCAGCGGCGAATGTTTCAACAGTTTGAATTTCAAATGAGGTCATGATAAAGTGTCATATTGACGCGAGGGAATTGCCTCTCATTTAGGTCGTTGCATATATTTGTTGCGGATTTAATTTGGTTGCCAGATAGCTAGGGCGTCCTTCTTTTGTAATCCCCGTATCGTGATCTGAGATACATGTAACCAATCCTTTCCTGTTGTTGAAATATAGTGTCCTATACTTACACAAGTGAGGAGCATCCGTTTTGTCTGTTAGAGAAGAAATCCAGTCCAGTATTTGTGTAAGAGTAATAATTATTTCTTGTTGGAATTGTGACAACTTTCACTGTCGTTCTTTATTCCAGGTATAGCTATTACTTCCTGGGGAATTCTCTATGCATCGTACATATAGTGAAACTAGCCGAATGACCCGGGCAACGCCCGGGTTTTACCCGATTAAATGCTTTTATTCAAATACTATTCGTTACAATTATAAATTGGCGCCGTGGATGTCATTCTTGTATAATATATAAATGAGTTTTGAAAATTGTAAAAAAAAAAAAAAAAATGCATCGGCCGGGAATCGAACCCGGGCCGCCCGCGTGGCAGGCGAGCATTCTACCACTGAACCACCGATGGTTATGAGAAATGGCCATATTTGGGTATTTATTCCATTCACAAAGCAAACGGTGACCGAATTGATTAAGAATTGTTGCTTGATTATGACGCTGATAACTGTATATATTAATTCCAACTTCGGATGACTAATTGACATCTACAATATTTAAGACAACCTTCTACTTGTGTAGACTTGTGATATGTACTGATAGTAAAGTATTGTAGCGAAGCATTTATTATTTTACAAGCATTTATTATTTTACACTAGTATTAACATAGTATCATTTTTTATGTTTATATTTTATTACTCTGTAAACTTCCCTCATTCCTTATCTTTTGTTTATAATTCATAGTTTGTTTTTGCCTTAAATAAATTGCTGCCTCATCCCCTCCAGGAATCTGGGTTACCTCAAGAGAGAGAGAGAGAGAGACAATTGACAATTCACATAATTTATTGACATCTTGTCAATACAGGTAAAGTGCACAGTCCGCACAAATAAAAAAAAAATAACAAAAATTAAAAAACATAAAAATTAAATATATATACATCAGACTGAATCCTCAATGAAAGGACGTCTGGAATTGAGCCTTACAAGCCACCTTAAACTCGGATAGCTTCTGGGTTATGTAGTGGTCACTGTCCCCAATACTCGGTATTGCACGGCCGAGGAGCTCCGCGAGAATGATCCTTTCATCGGGCGTAAGGCTGACCAGGACTTCCTCCTTATGTTGGCTGTAAAAAACCGCCCGTGCTACCATCTCTGTTTGAATGTACAAGGGACGCAGGACTGAGCGAGAGTTCAGTTTATAAAGAAGCTCTTCGACCATATCCTCAACGTACCGAGGAGGCCTTTCAGTTTGGGCATTGGAAGATTCCGGAATGCTGGTGGAGGGTGCAGGCTCGGGGGTTTTGTCCTTATGGGCTGTTGGTGTGAGGGTCATCTGCACCGGGGCAGCCTCTGGCGCAGGGTGGTCGGATGCTGCAGGTGGAGGTGCAGCTGTAGTGATGGTGGGAGCAGGAGCAGGGGTGTTTACGCTGCTCTTCTGGCTTGAGGCCGAAGAAGGCGGTTGTAGTGGCGTCAACCGGTTGGCCTTGGGCGCTGAAGCAGAAGGTTCAGTGACCGGAGTCACCTGGGGAGGGTTAGAAAGGTTCGCCACAGGCAATGATGTGGCAGGGCTGGAAGGTCCCGAAGGGGTCTGCCTAGTGGTGTCAGGACCCAGTGCAGCCGATGTAGGCGCTGCGGATTTTTGCAAGGACTTGGGCTGGGAGGATAGAATTGTCGACAGCAGTCCATTCTGGTTGTCCTGAAGATGGGCAGGACGACTCTGGGGGGTTCCCAAGGGGCAGGTGGCTCGCCGATGTCCCTGGCGGTGACATTTGCTACACCTTACGCCGTAGGTGATGTAGGCGGGTGTGGATTCTCCCTTGGAGATAATCACCAGTTTGGCAGGGAGTTGGTAGAGTTTCCGCCCTTCGTTCAGAAGGACGAAGGCTTCCCTGCTGCCCGTGGTCCAGGTGTAACCTTCGCAGGTTACTACTTCGTAGGCCATCGAGGCCACTTTGCAGTAAGGCCTTAGCGCCGCAACGATATCCTCATCTTTTACGGCGATAGGAAGGTTGCCTATAATGATCTTTTCGGCCTTCTTCCTGTAAGGAGTGTGCTGCCGAAGGTAAGGCCCTCCTCGATTAGGCGTTCGACCTTCTCAGTGCTGGAAAGTGTCACCAGGACATGGCCGGACATCTTCATAAGCTGGTAAACTGAAGATTTTCCCATCATCTGTTCTAGCGCTTTCATGTACTGGACTTGGTGGAAGTCCGGGCACCATTCGATGAAGCAACTCTGATCAAATGTTGCCGCTGCCGACCTCGCTTTAGCTAGTTCTTGTTGCTGTCTGCTACTTTTAATTTTCGTGACAGTATCTTTTCTTTCCTGCCTCGGTTGTAGTGATGGCCTGGCTGCGATGGCTTCAGCCTTTGCCATTTTTGTTGGCTGGGTCGGAGATTCCTGGCCTTTTCTTTTGTTGGATTTAGGAAATTTCCAATCCGATTCCAAAGCAGATTGCTTCTCCGAAGCTTCCACTCTTTCCGCCCATTTTGCATAGGCTTGTTTTTTTCCGCGGCCTGATTTACATAGTCGCCGTTTGTTTGCTTGATTAAAAATGTATTTTTCAAATCAAGCTTAGAAACTTCTTCCGCCGATTTCTCGGCATTGGTAGGTTTTTTCTGGGTGGGAGCACCATCATCATGCCCTTCACCAACCTGGCCCTCCGCCAGCACCGAAAATGCATTATATACCTCCACTGCCCCCATCCCAATCTCTACAAAACGCGGAGCTCGCGCGCCGCGCGGCCGCACGGCCGAGAGAGAGAGAGAGAGACGGACGGTTAAACATACTTTATTGACTACTAGTCAATTATGAATGAAAAATAATGAGAATAATACAATGAAATTATGATTGAGGAAGTCTCCACCATCTTGCTAGAGTCCTCCTCCAGACGATGAGAGGGTCTTCTTGGACGCCCCGTATCTCCAGGCCCAGGAAGTGCTTGTAGATACGGGTCTTGGCAGACGCCAGGATGGCCAGGGCGTCGTCCTCCAGGTCATGCCCGAAGATCCATCCCTGCAGGTCAGGGGGCCGCTGGATGATAGTGAAGGCCTCCAGGATGACAGGCCTGATCCGCCTACAGGACCAGTAGCGGTGGGCCAGTGACAGGTCTTCGGACCCACAGGCGATGCAGGAATCCCGGGCTGAGGCCGGATGCGCTGGATGGGGAAGGGCGTGAAGGGCCAGCCGCACGGCAACGTCGGCATTGTGCCCCGAGAAGGCACCTCGCCGGAGAGAAGGCCAGCTGATGGAGATGGGGATGCTGACGTTGGGGAAGCCACCGGGCTAGCAGCTGGGTGATGGGCAGTGCAGTCAGGCGTGGACGTTCTAGCATGCGGCGGGCAGTGCGGGTGGTTAGGCGCTGGAACGCAGTGGCCGTCCCGCGCAGCACGATGCCGTCCTTGATGTTGTCAACCCGGTGGGTGTGGTTCCGGTTTTCCTCCACAATCCGGCTGCAGAAGGTGGTGAGTGCCGCGATGTCAGCGAGGGCGGCGCGGGTGGTGGGCAGAGGGAGAGATGAAGAACTGGTGAGATCACCCAAAAATTGCCGTTAGCCGACGGTATTGCACGTCGTCAAGGCGGGGTATTGGGTAAAGTTTTCAACTAGCAATAATCGCGCCTCGGAAGTTCCTCACTGGCTACGATATCGCCTCTGCGCAAACCTGGCTGCAGTCCTCGAATACCTTGCTGCTCGCTGGCAATGCTGCTCGCGACAACAAGAAGACCAGGATCATTCCTCGCCACTTCCAGAGCTGTCTCATCCTGAAGTTTGTCTTCCCTAATTTTCCACATGACAATATATTTCAGTTTGGTGCAGAGCTCTGTGGTCAGGATGATGTCCTCCGCAACTCCCCCTACATCATAATAACTATTGCCAATATCATAAAAGGCATAACGTTATTTTTATAAGACACTATAAACTTATTTTCACGAAATTGAAGTTAAATTTTAAAGTATAATTTTTAATATTATAGATAAAATGTATTTCTTTAGGTTTGTGCCTGTTCAGAGTCTAAATTCTAGTGATATTAGAGCTATTCTAATTCCTACTATGTCATTCTCAACTAAAGTGTGTTTATACTTTTTACAATAATGTGTAGTTTGGTGACATATAGAATACGGTATTTAAACACCACAAACACAATACTTATAAGGGCGATAAAAATATTTTGTTAGAAAACTTCTGAAAAATCGTCTAGGTTCGACACAACAATATATTGACCTCCCAATAGCTCATCAGTGATGAAAGCTCCAATGTATTCCTCATTTTACCATACTGCTCTGTTATTGTATTGGCTATTTTGTTTCTATATTCTTAACTGTGTAGAGAAACTCTAGACGAAGTTATTTCAAACGAACTATGGTCAGTAAAATATATACTATACAAATGAAAACACCAAAACGCGAATGTTTAGTTTCACAAATAAATCAAACTTCTATTCTCTTTACTGCTATGAAAAAAATATTGGGAGGGTTTGATTCATCAGTGGTGAACTCTCACAGCGGTTTCACCAATTTAATATACCAGACCGCTTCTTTAGAGCTTTAATACTGTATTGGATCATTCTGATTTTATATGCTACACTGAATGGTGGAATCTTAGAAATGGTATTCAAGGAAACTATGGACATAAGCTTTATGACATACGAAATATACATAAATATATACTTTATATACGAGAGTAAGGTGGAATGTTTTCGGCCTGACAACGAAAGGCTGATTTTCAGTTTGAAAAACCTTTTATTTTTATACATAATCTTCCTTGACTTCAACACAGTCTAGCCTTTCTCCAATATCAGTATTCTTTCCCGGAAATGAGAATCTGGAAGGCTGTTAAATATTCATCTTACAGCCTCTCAACTTCTTCATTGGACGCAAAGCGCGATTATATTGCCACGTTTTTATTTTTAAAAACGCTAATTTTAGTTTAGTAAAACTTTATTTTTAAAGTTTATTATTTTAAAAGTGAAATGTTTGTTAATGAAATAGACATTTTGCCTAAACTCATTTATTGCTGCTTTCTTTTACAAGCCATTTGTTTATGTGAATTTTTACATATAGTTTTTATTGAGTTTTTACTAATTTAGTATGTACATCATTGACTTTTGATGAATGAGAAAAAGAAATTGAAAATAAACATATGAAAAATTAAAGTAACATTTTAAAGGAATTTATGTACAATTGAAAATTGTTTCTGTAACGTCTCAATATATAAATATTATTATATATCGAAAAAATCAACATTTAAAAATAGGACACATGAGAAAGAATGTGTCGCAGATCGAGTGGTATTTTTTTTTCAAATTCTGATTATGCAACTTAATGTTCATTTATTCGTTTTGTGGTCGGTGGAAGGATGGTTTAAACCGTTGGTTTCGACCGCTACGACCCGGGTTTGATTCCCGCATTGAGCACTTTTTTCTGATTAAAAAAAAAATGCTCCGATGGCCCCCCGATTCTTGCAAAAGTTCAACCCTACCAGCGAGTTCAAGTAACCAAACGGGACTCTGGTATATTTGTAAGTGCAAAGTCGAACTGCTTTTCATATGTGTAGACATGTGGTGCACTTACAGTAAAGGCAGTCGCCTACCTACCCAACATGATCATCATGGCCTGTATCATGTGTACTAGGGAGAAGCAAAAAAAAAATATATATTTGTATATTTTTTTTAAACGCCAAAATCAAATGACCAGAAAAAGTGAAAATAATTAATTCTCAGAGAACTGAGCGTTCTTTCGCAAGTTAAACGTTAAAATTATTATGAAGGAATCTTAGAAAAACATGATAAATCAAGAAAAGCCAACCACGTACGTAGTTTCTAGCATGCATTAGTTCACTCAAGCTGCCTTCAGGATATGGCATCATTCATAAGAGTAAAAGTTCGTACGTGAACGCAATATAGAATCCAGTTTCTATCTTTTAAAAGAAAACGTAAAAACAACTTGCAGAACTCGGTCTTTATTATGACCCCATCAAGGAAATAGTTTTAGCTTTTGAATATAAATGGTGGATTCATTTAATAAATGGATTGTTTGTCTACCCCGCTAAGTTTCTGAGAGTGGGACAAACCGTGATAAACACTGCTAGCGAAATATGGTATCCATATATTTCTGTATGTTCTTTACAGAAACTTCATTCATTACAACATAATATCCTTATCTCAGTGGTAAATGGAACTATATCATACGAATGTTCACACCTTTCACTTAAAAATAGTTTCGTATTTTGATAAAAGATGGCGCGCTAATGCATCATGATATAATTGTTCCAATAAAAGACACAAATTGATGTTTGCGGAAGAGCGATTGCTCGTAGCATATTATATATTTATAATTATATGTAATTCTGCTGTCCTCAAAGTTTATGTCCATAGTTCATCTAAAATACCCATTCAAAGAGTCTAGCATCAGCATCACTATAAAAGGAAGTTCTAACAAATGCAATATAATAGCAGTATGGTAGATTAAACTGGCGAAACCGCTGGGAGGGTTCACCACTTATGAGCCAGGCCCTCCCATTAATTTTTCCATTGCAGTAAGGGCAGTAGAAATTGTTTTATTTTTAAAAAGAATCATACGCATCTATAATAGTTTCGAATTTTGATAACAGATGGCGCGCTGGTGCATCGTAATAAATAAAATATACTGACGTTATAGCTAATCTTGGGTCCTCTCTATTAATGCACATATATACCACTATAAGGTGTATGTGTTCCATTATAAACCTTACAGGTGTCATATAGTAAATGTTAAATCCTTAACCTATTCAAAGTGTAATGAAATCTTATTTACTCTACTTTGATTTTTGACATTGTCAATTAACCGCTTTCTAATCAGCTTGTGGTTTTTATAGTATTAAAGTGTGTAAGGCTTGTAAATATGCTTCATATTGTTACGTTTCCTATTTAGAAATAAGGGATAGTCACAATACTTTGTGTTTTAATATTTAATTTAATTACAACAAGGTTAATCAAAATATATAAACAATTTTTTTTTTCAAAATTAGAGAAAGAAAGAAAGTACAGTGTTGCCGACTATGTCCGCACCTATAAGGACTTCTATACGGTCTCTCATCAAATCAGACACGTCGAGTTCTTCATTCCCTTCTAAAAATGATCTTGAACACACCGGAGGTATGCTTCCACAGATAAGGGGTTGACCTAGTGCTTCAAACTCACAGTGATAGGAATTATTGATGTCAGATAAATGAATGGTATAGACCTCATGTTCAACTACGTCGGTACTCGATCCTCCAAACAAGGAATGCCGGAAGAACTCTCTCCTAGATTGTTCGTATTCCATTTCCATTGCTGTGCTATGTAAAAGACTGCCTAACTATGAAGAAAAATCAAAGAATAATGAAATATTTTACATAAATAAATACAAAGCATGTTACACATATGAATATTTATTCTTCTTATTATATTTTATTCGATTCATTTATAATTGATTATCGAATTAAGACAATATTATATTTACAGGTACAAGAACTCAGAACTTTTTTCCAACTTTGGAATATAAGTGTAACGCAACCAACGACGTATCAGCACGATTTAAGGTGCTGCTTCTATACTTGACTGGAGATAATTTATCTTTTCATGAAGGTTGTCTGATTTTTGTATAGTTTGTTTATTCATCGGTATCCGTAGTCTATATTAAGAGATCTCATTGTTCTAAACATTGCGTTTTTCCAGTTAACAATAGCACAAGCATTTTACGAAATCGTATTAAGCCTGTTGAGGATTATTGACCGTAATCTCTCGCCAAGCTTATACCTTTTCAATGATGAAACTCGTCGCCCATAGCTTTACTCTCATCTTATAAAAGATAGTAGAAATATTTAGACAATTGGATTCTTCCTATGCCCGAATGGATCCCAAGAGGAGTTCCTTTAATCCAGATAGTAGAAAAAGGACTTTTTCTCAACTCGTGTATGTCGAAAGCCTTCAAATCCAATGTGGGTTCCTTCCTCCATTATAGTATTCTAAGAAAGTTCCTAAGTTCCTTCCTCTTCTTAAACCTAAATATTTTGAAAATCCTTATGTATGCCCCAACTTTATTATTTCTGCTTAAAGCGATATCTGGAATAATTTATAACAAATTCGGTACTCTTTTCTATAAAATAATTCAATGAAAAACCATTTCCACCCATGTACAAAAACGTCAAAAACGGATTTCTATCAAAGGTGTTGCAAAAATATAAGGTTTACACACTAGAAAGATGAGATAAAAGTGTATTTTGGTTCCATCTATTAGAGAAACAGTACCTCTCCTCTCTCTCTATCTTTCCCTCTCTTCCAAAAAGTCCTTTTCAAGCCATTCTCTAAATACTTTAACGCGTGATATTCAGACCTTTCCATATTGTAGCGTAGAAATCAGGTCTTTGTATATCTGAAGTTGTGAAAGTATTTATTGATGACGTCACCACGACCAGTCGACAAATATTAACAAATTAACCCCCAGCTAGGGAATCTTGAACAAGCAAGCTAAGAAATATTTTAAAGAAGATTTTACAAATATAGAGTAATATATATTTTTATAATCTGTTGAATATTTTCATTGAATAATATTAAATCAAACCAAATAATAAATTATTTCTTCGTCACATATGGCGCTGTGCGGTATGAAGCTGTGCGGTTCTGTCTTGCAATCTTTCCAGGCAATCTTCTTATTCATGGTGAAATCTTCAGGCTTACAAGGATAAGTTCGCTTTTAATAATTCATTTGATATCTCTAGCTCTCATGCCCGAAAGCTAGATATAAGAATTGAATTCTTAAAAAAAACTTATCTTTGGAAGCTTGATGAATTTACCTTAAATACTGATACAAGGGAATATTTTTTTGAATCTCCTTATTGTTGTTTATTCCTCCTGATTCTCATTACAAGATAAAGCTATGGAATAGGATCTATCATTCTCTCTCTTCTTACAGTTTTCTTGAATTCAGCTTCACACAGTTGTCTTGTTCCTTATGATCCATATTTACGTACGAATCTAAGACATCAAGTTCCGACAGTTTAGGTATGCTAACCTGGTTCAATAAAGATGAAACCATCATTTGAATCGAATCTTCCCTGGTGTGGGATCGTGTCCACACAATGTCCAGCCAAATAACTCATGGAAAAAAATTAAGAAATTGAAAAGTCTGATGTCGGCGGTTGTCTGTTTTTTTTTTTTTTTTTTAAGGAGACAGATGCAATTTTGTTCATACTGGTTACTAGAGACAACATAGTTATCCTGCGTGTCTTCAATAAAAATCACTGTGTATCAAATATCTTTCAGAGTTATTGTCTGTATCCCGATATACATGCTAAAAGGTTCAACTTTCTAGAGACAACATAGTTATCTCGCGTGTCTTCAATAAAAGTCACTGTGTATCAAATATCATTCAGAGTTATTGTCTTTATCCCGATATACATGCTAAAAGGTTCAACTTTCTTAAATTTTGTCCATGGGTGTATTAAGATAGAAAATAAAGATTATTTTTTGGGATTATTTGAAGAGTAATCCTACATATATTTTTTATTTATTGTGATGAACGTTTATTTTTCTGGTGATTCGTTTTTCAATAATATTCAATTCCTTACCCATTTCTGTTCAAGAGGGTCGAATAAATGAGTGTACTCTGCAGTCCGTGTGAGTGAATCTGCTAAATCTTGACATTCTCGGCCAACTTTCCGCAGCTAATCCTAACTCAGAAGGTAACAAAGCCTATCAACGGGGCTTTTAAGGAGGAAGCTTTAAATCTGGGATTTGGGTCCAAAGTCCATGGAATTTGGAAACCCAGAAGTTACTTTACCGACTCTAGCTTTCATGGTAGCAAAATGTGTGTGGGATGGAGATTTTAAGATGTTTGGTTCAGATGTATGTGAGTTTCTCAATCCTTATATTTAACTGAAATCAAGTTTGTGACGGAACACACCCATTTGGAATAGTTACATATCAAATAAATTATTGTTTAAATATTTTTAGATAGTTTAATGAAGACTTAAAATATCCCAGAATATATAAACGTGAAATTATATATATTTTAAGTGTTTATGATACGCTATAAAAACAATATAGGTTGTGTGTTTTGATACCAATTCTAAGCAACAAACCAAATTCCAATGTTAAAGTTTTTCGGATTACCTTTATACTGAAGTACCTTCGGAATGTATTTCGCCTATCGGTATGTGTTGGATATTTAACCTCTCCTATGCAAATTCAAGGCCTATTCTTTCTCAGGCAAATTCCTGGCCACGGTTTGATTCCACCTTATGCAAATTATTGAATTACTTATAAATTTTTATAAATTTACGCATGCACAGCAGTAAATGCAAATTCACGGTTTTGTTATAATATCCCAGGCAAAACCACGGGTTTGTCGTCTTCTATGCAAATATACAGCTTTCTCAAATACCGGTAAAAATCATGGCTTTACCGTATTCTAAGCAATTCCACGGCTTTATTGTACACTAGGTAAATTTTACGGTTTTAATTATCTTAGGTAAATCAATGATTTCGTTTAGAAAATCTAGTTTTTCACTTCACTATATGCAAATCCGCGGCTTCACCTTGCCTAGGTAAGTTCACAGATTTGTACTCTAGGCAATTCCTCATCTTCACCATACCTCAGAGATATTTACTGCTCCACCACACCAATCGACGGTTTCACTCTACTTTATGGAAATCTACTACTTTGCGCAGAACTGTTTAATATTTTTATCACTCTTTCGCACAATATGCAAATACACTGCTATGTCCTACCCTACACAAAACCATAGCTTCAACGTATCTAGTCAAATTTATAACTTTGTAATTCCCTAGACAAACCCATGGCTCCAACGTATCTAGACAAATTCATAACTTTGTAATTCCCTAGACACAAAACCATGGCTTCGACGTAGATAGACAAATTAATGGCTTTGTAATTCCCTAGAAAAAAACCATGGCTTCGACGTATCTAGACAAATTCATAACTTTGTAATTCCCTAGAAAAAACCATGGCTTCGAGGTATCTAAACAAATTCATAACTTTGTAATTCCCTAGAAAAAACCATGGCTTCGACGTATCTAGACAAATTCATGGCTTTGTAATTCCCTAGAAAAAACCATGGCTTCGACGTATCTAGACAAATTCATGGCTTTGTAATTCCCTAGAAAAAACCATGGCTTCGACGTATCTAGACAAATTCATAACTTTGTAATTCCCTAGAAAAAACCATGGCTTCGAGGTATCTAGACAAATTCATAAATTTGTAATTCCCCAGACAAAACATGGCTTCGACGTATCTATACAAATTCATGGGTTTGTAATACCCTAGACAAAACAGCTTCTACGTACCTTAGTAAAATCCATGGCATTGTCATACCCTAGAAAGATTTTCAAGCTTTCTCGCTTATTTCAATGCCTTGTTCTATAACTAAAGCATTATGGTCTGTGTGCAAGCGCTTTAGAATTATATCAAACCCTTCGGATTCTTGAAAGTTTACTCATTTTGCAGTCCCACCATGCTCATCTTTTCCCTGACACTTTGAAGATTTAATTTAAATATTCAGACAGAGTTTTTTTATTGGTGGTGCGAAAACCGTCAGTGACCAATAAGAGGAAAGACATTCTGATTAACCTAAGCCCTCTCCACCAATAAACGTTGATGGATTTACGTTTCATCCCAGGAACTAATAAAAGCTGTGACAAATTGTCCAATAAATCTCATGGCAGAGCGGCTCGGGACAAAGTCAGCTACTGATACCTTTAAACTGGCAAAGAGCGATTGTCCTTTTTTTAATCATTTTTTCTTCTTCTTTACATATATCGCCCTTTGCATATTTGTTGCTTTAGTTTCTTCCTTCCACGCACCCAATTTCATATCTATATCTTTCATTAGAGGCTTTTTCATTCTCTTGCAAGGTAGTTTATGGTCTCCAGCCTTCATCGTTCTAGCAATATCCTAACCAGCCACATCTATTTCTTCTCTTCATACTAGAAACAAAAGGGAGATAAGAAAATAACAAAAATCGAAGTTTGGTATGACAATATTAATTATTAATCTTTTTAGCTGTTTTCCATTTCAATCACATAAAGAAAGTAAAAACATCATGTTTCCAGGGATACCTTTCTTTAATTTTTTTCTTCAAATCTCTCTTTCGAGCATTAAATCTCTTCTACGTAAGAAAATACAGGCCGAAATCTAGGGATATGAATACAAAGCTTTAAAAGAAACTTATCCATAGAACTATGATGTTTTCACTTTAATTAATTTATTTATTACTAGTTTCAAACAAGACACGCTATATCCGATCTGGATAATTGCCCGTGAAACTATTTACAATAATTGTAGTAGAGTAGGTAACAGAATTATCAAAAAGAAAATAAACAATTAAGAAAAAGAGCATTGAATAAACATATCCATTAAACAAATAAGCAACAACATAAACAGATAGAAGAAATCGCAAGGTAGTTATTTACAGTATGTTATGCAATAATGGAAGTTGATTTAAGAAGTTGGAAAGATGAAAGTTGAAGTTATCTGTAATAATTTGTATCGTGGTGATTCATCTTACTTTAATATTGATTACAAAGAATTATTTTATTGAGAGGGTAAAGTATGAATAGATTGGGCTAGCTAGAGTTGTACAACTTTTAAATACCGATTAAATTTAGAGGTTTTTATCATTTTATAATCATTTGTGCTGTCTCGGAAAAAAAATATTTGGCACTTACATTATTGATATATTTTATTGTTACTAGGCAAAATAAACAAAGATAACTAGAAATGGCTTACTAATGACTCAAGGAAAGAATTCATGTATTCTATATGTATAAGATGAAATTATTCAACATTTATATTGCTTTTATTTAAATAATGGACAAGGTTTTACAGATAGTAAACTGAATAAGAATTGAGAAGGTTTAGCAATCTCATCGGTAAACCTTCTCAGCAATTTCTCCAATCGTTAGAAGTTGTAGCTATCTGGTGGATTCAATTGGCGAAATAGCTCTGTAGGTTCACCATTAATCAGTCCAGAATTCCTAATCCTTTTTCATCTGTTGTTTACTAATTATAGAAAATGTGTTCTTTATTTTGAGAAGGAAATAGCGATGAATATAAAACATCAATATCAACATTATGAAAGAGGTATTAGAATTTTACTTTGACAGGCGTACAATGTCCCTGACCTCTTTCTTCATTGAGATGATGCCAGCATCAGTGCGCAATGTTTAATTACATTTGACCACCCTCGAGTATGAAATAATCTACAAACCTATACAATTTTAATATATGATACTAAAACCTTCCTTACCAGGTGGTCGGTGGAAGGATGGTCTAAACCGTTGGTTTTCGACCGCTACGACCCGGGTTCGATTCCCGCATTGGACACTTTTTTCTGATTAAAAAAATGCTCCGATGGCCCCCGATTCTTGCAAAAGTTCAACCCCACCAGCGAGTGCAAGTAACCAAACGGGGCTCTGGCACATTGGTAAGTGCAAAGTCGAACTGCTTTTCACATGTGTAGACATGTGGTGCACTTACAGTAAAAGCAGTCGCCTACCTCTACCCACCCACCAACTTCCTTACCGACCACTTCTCTTTTTCTTTCTTATCTCCACTCAATCATATCAGGGTATCAAGCTTGTAGAGCTTGAGACTTGACAACTATCATGACTGGGTGAAGTAGAATGTGTCTCCCTTTGTCATTAAGACTGGAAGCACTATTCAGTGGCAGGCCAACTTAGCTCCAAAAAAAATTGCTGCCTCTGACATGAGGAACAGACGCCATGTGTAGCTGCTCCTAACATGAAGTACAAACACTGCTCATCCTGTATCTATGGATTAGGAGCCCTAACAGGGTACTATCAGCTGAGCCAGCTGAACCCAGGTTTTTTAGGGAGCTTTTTACTGCTTTCTCTCCTCATTTTTCATCCGGGCTTGGGACCGGCAAAGGCCGAGATCCGACCCCTTCTGGCTCCAACAATTATGACCTTTATATCAATAAGATACTAATTGGAGCTGTAATTAGGCGTAATTAACTCATCCCATGTTCACATAGTACGTGCCATAATAAACATGGTAGATAGGATGTTTGCAACTGCTTTCATACTTATTATCAAAGAATTGTAAATTCCGGCATATTATACGAAAGCATAAGATGTCGTAACTATTTTAATTGACTTGATAATATAACTTCCTCTCTCGGTAAAAATAGTTGTAGCATCTTACTGTTTTATTGTAATTTGTTGGAACTCACAATTATGTGATAATAAGAATGAAAGCAGTTGCAAACACCCTATTCACCTTGATTATCATGGCACGCACTATGTGAACATGAAATAAGTTTAGATAATGATATAATTACAGCTTTAATTATTACCTTATTTTTATAAAAAAAAAATAAAAAATAAAAAGGTCATTATTGTTGGAGCAGTAGCGGTCGGTATGGAGGGTTTGTAGATTCTTTCATACTCGAGGGTGGTCAAATGTAATTAAACATTGCACACTGATGCTGGCATCATCTCAATGAAGAAAGAGGTCAGGGATATTTTGTGAATTGAAATATTAATACGTCTTTCATTATGTCAATATTCAGGATAAATATTTATAGATATTTCCTTTTCGAAATAAAGAGCACATTTCTACCATAGATTCCCAAAATCTACCAGATTCACACAAGCCTGCTTTATCTTTGATGACATGGGACGTGAGTATCCATTATAGATGATGTCAGGAATGGATAACGAACATTGACAACACAGGTGTCTCTCTAGTTTAGAACATAGCTTGGTTTCTGTTTGTCAAATCGCTATCATTAAAGTAGATTGAAATTTTGCCAGGAGGACATTGATCTATAATGATTAAGGTCACATTTTCCCTCAAAATAGACGCTGGTGTTGTGGTTTTGTCACTAAAAGAGGCCGCTATTTTGCAGCGATGGTTAATAGATGGAGCATAGCTTTGATGTATATTTAAAAGGGAGAGATGATCTTAATATTTATAGATAATTTAAGTAGTTTTACAGGGTTTGATATTTTACCCAGAAAATTGTTTAATTCCAGCATGGCGCTATGTGGTGGCTTCACTTTAGGTGACGGTACATGTGTGAGCTCGGTTGTCGCATGTAATTAAGGTCCTGGGATATGCCTATGGTAAGATTTGACACGCAATTACTAATAGTTAAGCTGAATAAACTATCAAAGAATTATGAAAAGTTGACCAACTATTAGCTATAGATTCTAGATGTTTCAACTAGGTTTGGCGATACATTTCTTACCGACAAACTAGAAAACTGAAATGCTGTATATAAGAACTCCTTACAGGTGTCTTTATTAAAATCAAAATAGGCATATCCTGAACACGTTCACATGAACTTTTCATATGACAGAGCGTCATCTAGTGGAACAGAAATCAACGTTTGGTTGATTCCATCTAAAAGGTTCATGTGAACGTGATCAGGATTTTCCACTTTTGATTTGAATACCAACACCTGACCTTTTTTTTATTATTTTCTCACAGTCCTCTATATTAGAATCATTCAATATATCCTTTACCTTCTTTCTGTACACATTTTATCCAGCGTTGTTGCCAATTTGCAGAAGCACTTTGGTATAACGCCTTATCCAACTCTCTGAACCACTCTCTAACAGCTTGGAATGAAATTGAATCAATTAAAAATGTGTTACCACGTAAAATATTCTTTAATCTTCTAAAAAATAAAATTCAAAGGGCGTCATGTCAAGTCTGTACTCTTTTTTTTTTATTATCCTAAATCTCCATTATGAGCTGCTGTTGTTGTCAGAGTGAGACATCAAAGTCCACCAATACACTGCAATCTTCGACAAAGTCAGATGCGCCGTGTGAGGTCTCGCATTATTCTGATGAAATTTGATTTTTTTTTTCAGTAGCGTCTTTTTGGTTTAATTGCTCTGTTTTCCAAATTTTCTACTGATTTATAATATTTTCCTTTGTTATTAGAAGAAATTCTTTTAAGAGTATTTTCATAAATATCAGCCCTTCTTGGTAATAAAAGTCAGATATCATGATTTTTTTCCTTGGGAAAGGAAATATTTAGTTTTTCTTCACTGGCGATGGTTTATAGGTCTATGGCAAGGGTCGGTAAACTGTGGCTCGCGAGACACATGCGGCTCTTTGAATGTGAAGCTGCGGCTCTTTATATAGTTCCATACGTAAATATTATTTATGCGAGTTATATTTATATAATAAAATGCGGCTTATGATTGTAAAACGACATTTGAAATACTATCCCGCATGTGTTTCTTTTCAACGAGATATCAAAATTTATTTCAAGGAGAAATAACGATTATTTCTAACCTTTTGAATGAATTATGAAAAGGTGAATTGTGAAGAGTAATGATAAACGGAAAAATAAAAGTGTTCAGGGATGGGAATCAAACCCACAGTGTTCCGCTTACCGGGCAGATACCATGTCCACTAGGCACTAGTTATATTTATTGTTGGTGTGAAAAAACTTGGTGGCTCTTTAAAAACTTTGAAATTTTGTAAATTGTAATTTTTTACTCTTCCGACTCAAAGGTTTGCCAAATCCTGGTTTATGGCATTGAATAGCGTTTTGAAGAAGGATCATAATGATAGATCCAAGTCACATCACATGATATCACACCTTCAAGCACCTTAGAATGTCCTTCAGAAAAAGTCTCCATGAGATCTAAACAAATCTCATCCCGAATTCGCATCATTCATTGTTTTAGCAGTTTTGGAATCTATTTTGAGCATAATTTTCGATATCCAAGATCATTGATAACCTTAAGAGCACTTACTTTAGACAAGGAAAATTTCCCATTATTTGTTAAGTCGTCATTGTCCGGTTATTTCTGATCAATTCCAATTTTAGAGTTAGATTTTGGTCCGTCACTACAGAGGTTGGTCTACCTGGCTTTTCTTTATCACTAACTAGACGGGTGACCCAGGCTTCGCCCCGGGATTGACCCGTGTGCATATCTACCCGAGTGATATATATTTAGATAAGCTTTTTTTTATAATTGTTTGTTATTAGCATTATCTATTTGTTTGCATCAGCATAATTTAATCTAATCTTTGATAGAGGGCGCTGTTTGTGAGCTAAGTAGAATAATTTGAATATATAGTTTTAATAATTGATTTATATATATTTTAAAATAGCCTATCGTCTTCCCCGTATATTTTTACCTATGTATGGAAATTTTGGTTTGAATTAGTGAACTACTGCGAATTTGTATACCGGACATACAAACAAACAAACATACAAACATTGATTTATATATAGATATCAAAATCACCAGTCTGGAAGCGATGAATCCATCGTTGTATTGTGCTTCTATCCATGGCTTAGTTTTCATACACAGACTTTAGCTTCAAGTGACTTACAATAGCTGATATGTCTCCGGACTTAAACAAGAACTCTATCACCTACCATTATTGGATTATTGAGTTTATTTCAGGATGAATATTTGAAGAAATATAGGCGATATCTTGATTATATTTGCAAATATGAAAAGAAGAATGTTTATTTAATCATAAAAATGATTTATATAATGATAGATAATTTGAATATTTATATAGCCATCTAAAAAGTTCATGTGAACGTGGTCAGGATATGTTTCTTTTCATTTTAATACAGAAAACTGTTAGTAGTTCTTTATACAGAGTTTCAGTTTTCTATTTTGTCGGTAAGGATGTATAACCGAACCTACTAGCAGCATGAATAACCTAGCGAACATTTTATCACTTTTTAATAATTATTTGATTGTTTTTTTAGATCAAATATCAGTAATTACATATTTACCGGCCATTGTATATCTTGAATGAAACTAATGAAGCATATTTCACTGAATGAATCTCCCCCCCCCCCCTTATGGATAATTTTTAAAACAAACTTTGTGACAGACAGATTTCTCTCTCGATCCAACATTTCTCTTAAACAGAAATTGAGTCAATTAGTTATATTTCCACCGCGCGCTAGAGTTGGGGATAAATTAGTAAAAGTTTATTGAAAGTTTTCCCGAATAATTTTGGTGAATTTCGTCGAAATCTCTTCAAGATGTTAGCAGCAATGTGTCATCCATTTAGTCCTTCGTCAACCCATTAAATTCGTTATCCTCTGCTTGTTATATCGGCATCTTTTCCCTGTTCCCTTATTGTCTCTTTTGTATTTGAACACTTTCCCATATATTTAAAAAACGTAGGAGATTGAATCCTATATAATCACTATATAATATTAAAAGAGAGAAAATTTCTATAAAGTATAAATGTTTAAAATGTAAACGATCACCATTTGTTTCTTTATTCGTAAAAATTGAGCAAAATGCCTGTGGAAGGATTGTAAAAATCCGAAAGCTTGCAAAGCATTTTACGAATAAAGAAACCTATTGCTATCGTCTACATTTTTACTATATAATATGTGGAAGGATTGTAAAAATCCGAAAGATTGCAAAGCATTTTACGAATAAAGAAACCTATTGCTATCGTCTACATTTTTTACTATATAATATGTGAAAGGATTGTAAAGATTCGAAAGCTTGCAAATAATTTTACGAATAAAGAAACCTATTGCTATCGTCTACATTTTTTACTATATAATATGTGGAAGGATTGTAAAAATCCGAAAGCTTGCAAAGCATTTTACGAATAAAGAAACCTATTGCTATCGTCTACATTTTTTACTATATAATATGTGGAAGGATTGTAAAGATTCGAAAGCTTGCAAAGCATTTTACGAATAAAGAAACCTATTGCTATCGTCTACATTTTTTACTATATAATATGTGGAAGGATTGTAAAGATCCGAAAGCTTGCAAATTTTTCAAAAATAAAGAAAAGCATTGCTACCGTTTATATTTTTTTATATTTATATTTTATAGCTATTATCTCTTTTAATGGGAAACTATACATTATATATTTAAACGTCATCGTCTTCTAAATATCGGCTGGCAAATATAATGGCGTTCGCTTATTGGCTATCTTCTTCTTCACAATTTCCAACTAACCCTGCGCATTCGTGAGGGTATTCCATATTTGATCGCCATAAATGTATATGATGCAATGCTTCCACCATCTTTTTTCTTAGTAGTATTTTAAGTGGTGATGTCTTGTCCAAGCCTTGAGGGATGTCCAGTTTAGATCTTCAATAGGGTTTAGACTAGTGGCAGCTATGTCTATTGCGGATTCTGTATTATGAGAGTATTTTAAAGTACTTACTACTATATTATGAAAAAGGCATCTTCTTATCGTGCAACTGAAAGTTGCTGATGGCTTGCGCCATCTATATAAGTATATAAGTAGATGCCTTTTTCATAATTTATGCACCTTATCCCAGTACAATATCACATTTGTACTATATTTTTACTACTATATGTAAGTTCAAAAAGGTTCAAACTGGTATAGCATATCTATAGAAAACCCTCGAACTTCTCTTTCATATATGCCACAGATACTGTCATAATGTTTGACGAAGATTGAAAGATAACCGGTTTAACATTCAATTTCTAAGCTATATACACTAATTTTACATTAGATTAAATACATCTGGTAGATTAAATTGACGAAACCATTGGGAAGGTTAACACTGAGAAGCCAAACCCTCTAAATAGTTTATCATCGCAGAAAGTACAGTAGAAGTTTGTTTTAGGTGTAAAATAAACATTTGTACTTTAATGCTTTCATTTCCTATATTTAACATTTATACACAAGTTGGCATACTGCAACTTAAAGTATCTTCCAAAATTTCAAATGATTTAAAAAAACATATTATTATTATTCATTTTGAAATATTGACCAAAAAAACATTTTTTGATGTATCAACTAAGTAAACCATTTTTCTGATTACTTGCAAATAGGTTATAAAATCAAAGAGTATTTGCTTCTTGTTTTTATTATAAACTCGGCTATATTTTGAAAGTTAGACCTAGAAACCTGTAAAAGAATCAACTCGCCTGAAAGCTAATCAAAGTAAAATGAACATGATAATTCGTTCTTTTTGTTTTCTCTAATAATATTTCTTGTTTTTTTTTGTCAGTGTGAGACATGCTGTGTCCCAATGATCGACTCAAGTGGTCACACAAATCTTGATAAACTAATGACAAATATATTTTACATCCATAAATGTGAGAACATTTGAGCATGGAAGAAACAGCTGCAATTCCAAACCTGCAACCCAAAAAAAAAAAAAAAAATTATTGATTGTATTAACTCATCCATTGATGAGTTTTACTTACCCCCAGCAGACACCATCAAAGGTCTCAAGCTTTACAAGCTTGATACCTCAATATGTTTGAGTGGAGATAAGAAAGAAGAAGAAGAAGACCAGGGTTGTAGATTTGTTGAAATTCTGGGAATATAGAGGGACGATATATACAATAATCAACAATTATCTTTCTATAGAGACAAATTTAACTATTAATACGTTAATAATGGTTCACATTTCATACATCAATCCTAATAGATTGAGATTGAAACTGATTTATTACAATGTCCATATAATATTATATAAAGTTAAATACAGAATAAATATAAATATGAATAAATAAGAATATTTTATAATAATTTAAGAATATTAATCAATCCTTTTAGAATTTAATGATTCTCTCAGTATCCTACAGAGAACACTGTGTTGATGAACCACATCCTTGCCTTCCTGACAATCCATATCGAATCCCAGCCAGGGTCTTGTTAGACTTGGCCCGGTGACCATTTTAAAATTAATTAATCTCTCCTAATTACTCTCCACGATCCTGTTTCTCTCTCTCCATATTAAATTATCATTCTGTCGGAAGCTTAGATGATTATCATTAAAACAATCTCCTTGTTAATTCTAGATTTATTTTATTATTACACACATTATTACCTTTTGTTGTGGAGAACTTAATATATATAATATTATTAATAAATTAGCGCCATCTATTGATCAAAATTATAACAATAATTAAAAATTGAAAGAGGGATGACATGTCTTATCAATGGTGAACCTTCCCAGCGGTTTTGCCACTGATGAGTCATGCCCTCCCGCTTTCAAGTTTTAATCAGTATAAGGATTGTATAAGGGTTCGCAGTATGAGGGTTGTAAAAATAATTTATATTATATATTAAAAAAAATGAATTTTCGTTATAAAGTATGATCAGAAGTTAAATGTTGTTAGAATTGCGTGCCTGATTAGATTAGTTATGGGTGCATATAAGGTAGCTTATATATATATAAAACAATAAAATGTTATTACTTAATTCAATATTGAGATACGATGTAGGAATTTACTTATCCATATTACTTATATATTTTATCCTTCTTTTTGCCTCGGTGTTCCATTCCAGCCCAAGCTGGTGTTATCTTGATGGGTTAGTTGACCGATACTTGCTGATTTACACATCGTCCGGTAGCTCTACGCTTTCCCTTGACTAGCCTGTAGTGTGAAACACTTTATTGGAAGGGCCAAGTTACTTCTTAGGCACGTGCTGCTTCTGGACCTTCAGCACCCTCACCACAATTTTCCTTGACTAGCCTGTAACACATACGGAGAGTTATTTTTTATCTTAAAACAAATTCTATTATCACAAATAAATAACGGATGTTTCCAAATTACACGTATTCTTTCACAACTGATACTAAGCTTTTAAGAATTCATAAATATCTAAAATGAAACGAAAATCTTTACAAATAACAAGAAAAATTTCACGACTGAAAAGAAACCTTTTACAACACAATAAACCCTTCACAACTAACGAGAAACCTCTCACAACTGACAATGGACTTTCACAACTGACAAGAATCCTCTCACAACTGACAAGAAACCTTTCACAAATGACAAGAAACCTTTCACAACTGACAATAAACCTTTCACAATTGAAAATAAACCTCTCACAACTGGCAATAAACTTTCACAACTGACAAGAAACCTCTCACAACTGACAAGAAACCTCTCACAACTGACAAGAAACCTCTCACAACTTACAAGAAACCTCTCACAACTGACAATAATCCTTTCACAACTGAGAAGAAACCTCTCACAACTGACAATAAACCTCTCACAACTGACAAGAACCCTCTCACAACTGACAAGAAACCTCTCACAACTGACAAGAAACCTTTCACAACTGACAAGAAACCTTTCACAACTGACAAGAACCTTTCACAACTGACAAGAAACCTTTCACAACTGACAAGAAACCTTTCACAACTGACAATAAACCTTTCACAACTGACAATAAACCTCTCACAACTGGCAATGAACGTTCACAACTAACAAGAAACCTCTCACAACTGACAAGAAACCTCTCACAACTGACAAGAAACCTCTCACAACTGACAAGAAACCTCTTACAACTGACAAGAAACCTTTTACAACTGACAAGAAACCTCTCACAACTCACAAGAAACCTCTCACAACTGACAAGAAACCTTTTACAACTGACAAGAAACCTTTCACAACTTACAAGAAACCTCTCACAACTTACAAGAAACCTCTCACAACTGACAAGAATCCTTTCATAACTGAGAAGAAACCTCTCACACCTGACAAGAAAGCTCTCACACCTGGCAATAAATTCCTCACAACTGATAAGAAACCTCTCACAACTGACAAGAAACCTCTCACAACTGACAAGAAACCTCTCACAACTGACAAGAATCCTTTCACAACTGAGAAGAAACCTCTCACACCTGGCAATAAATCTATCACAACTGATAAGAAACCTCTCACAACTGACAAGAAACCTCTCACAACTGACAAGAATCCTCTCACAACTGACAAGAAACCTTTCACAACTGACAATAAACCTCTCACAACTGGCAATAAACCTTTCACAACTGACAAGAAATCTCTCACAACTGACAAGAAACCTTTCACGACTGACAAGAAACCTCTCACAACTGACAAGAAACCTCTCACAACTCTTAAGAAACTGACACTAAACATTCGTCAATAGATAATTATTCCACCATTGATATACGAAATTTTAACAATTTAGGCGAAAACCTCACAACTGAAGCGAAGAAAAAGGCGAATTCTTTCTGGCAATTGACTATGAAATCTTTAAGCCATACTACAGTAACTTATTAGAAACTTTAATCTTTCAAAATGTAAATTATATGTGATCCACATAATATTCACCAAGAAACCTGTAATTCTCATCATTAAATAAATTTAAAGTTTGTAAAGTTGATGGCATCGAATGAAGATGCCAAGGATTAATTTAATGAGGTGATCCAGTCTTGTATAATATTGTCATTTAAGTTTCAATAGGCATGTTAACTTATTTTTACGCTAGAGGAGACCCAACTTCAAACGTTAAGCGAATTTTCTTAAATATCAACAACAATAATAAAACAAATGAAGAAAACAAATGAAAAATTACTAATGACTTTACCTAACTTATTCAGGTTACGACATAATAGAATTAATTGAATTCTTTGTTTGAAAATTTCAATTATATTTTTGATTTATATTCTAAAGTTTTAAATTTATTTGCTTCAAATTACCATGTGCAGTCTAGCAAGAAAATAATTATTTTAGAATCATTTAATTTCTAGGTAAAAACACGCAAGAGTAAATAGCATCGACCCGGGCATCTTGTAGTTGAATACAAATAGGAAATAAAGAGCTATCTTAGGATTCTTCTGCGTATAAAGATAATTTTGATAGAGTTTGGTATTAGACAATTGACAATTTAGACAATTATTATTGATATTTCTAATCAATTGTGTTACAGAAAAAAAAAAAAGATAAAATAGAGTGTACTGTAATAGAACTGGGATAATTTAAACGTTTTTAATTCTCGAAAACGTCTTTAATTGGTTCCTCGAATTACTTATAAATATAATTTCCGTTCTAATTGCGAATATTTAGATAATTAGAATTTTCTTTGGTCCCCTGAACTTTGAATTATCCAAGTAGGACTGTATATAATAAAGGGGTAAATAAAGGTTACATAAAATGTAGTAGAATATATACAGTTGTATCTGTACAAATTTCTTCTGCAAAGGAGGCTTCCCCACCTTGAGAGAATCCTTCTCCAGACTAGGTCTTCTTGAATACTCCTCAGTTCCACGCCGAGGAAGTACTTATAGTTGTGTGTCTTGGAAGACGCTAGGATGGTCAGGGTGTCGTCCTCCAGGACTTGCCCGAAGACCCAGCCCTGCAAGTTAGGGGCCGCTAGAAGTTTGGTAATATATTTTAAACAATCATTTAAAAAGCAACAAATTGATGTATAGGAAATGAAAGCGTTAAAACAGGAATGTTTCTTTTACATATGAAACAAACTTCTATTGTCTTTACAGCGATTTAAAAGTGTATTGGGAAGGCTTGGTTCATCAGTAGTGAACCCTCCCAGCGGTTTCGCCAATTTAATCTATCAGATCGCATCTTAGATCTCTAATACTGGTTAGAAATGCCTCAAGGACCCTGATACTTCTTGTTTCTTTGACTCTCGGTCACCTCTGGCTGTTAAGAAATAACTATGTTATCTGAGATTGACTATGGTACCAAGAAACTTACGTTTGACCTGATTCTTATACCTTTTAATTCATATTCCACACTGCGTATATGTTTGTCTTATAAAATAAAAAAGCCCTCAGGGCTAGGTTTCTTGTACTACTTTTTATTTCATGCTTTCGGACTTGTCAGTCTTTCAACAGGAGTATCACGTTATAAATCAATGATAAATACTATGTTTGTCTTAATCGGGTCTTAACATACCATCGCTTCGTTTTTAATAAACCCCAAATGATGGGTTTTTCTCGTTCTCAAATTCCACGCTTGCGACAGCCGCGACCTGTAGTCAGACCCACGGACACTATTAAACCAAGCAGTTATCCTGCAAAACTTCAACGACGATGGGATGTACACGAAAAACTAAAAGAAACTTCGTTAACTCTAAGATCCAAGTCAAACTACTGCATTGTGTGAAATTTCCCGCATTGGCTGTGCAAATACCAAGTACTCACAATGGTCAATATGGCCTCTACTACTTGTGATAATGTTGTATTGGTATGGATAATTATTAATCTAAAGGTTTTCTTACAACAGCAAGCTTATCAGGAACGGCATCGTAAGACATGGATTTTTTTGTTTGGTTAACATCCTTATTGAGCGTGTCCTATTTGAAACGGTGTCAAGTCCTTCAGACTGTGTCATCCTCTGTCAACACAGCGATTTAATACTTTGGTTTATTACTGGGTCTTATTGCTAACGTCATGCCACCTGTTCTGAACTTGGTATGTCTCACCTATTGTTAACACCTCCATACATAGGTCAGGGAAATTGTCTAATTGCCAATGGTTGTTTCGGTATTTTAATTTGGATAGACTTAAACTATCACATAATTTAGGAGAATCCGAAACTAATATAGACGCGTATGATTCGTTCAAAAATTAAATAATTTTCTACTGCCCTTACTGCAATGAAGAATTAATGTAAGGGCCCGACTAATCAGTGGTAAACCCTTCTAGCTCTGGCGCGCTAATATATTAAATCACAAGAGTGTAAGCCTCGTATTTCTGTGAATTCCAATTTAAGGTTTTTAAAAATACATTGATAATTTAAATATGAAGTATGTCTTTTTTTTTTTTTTGATGTCCTAACTTCAAGGGTTTTTTTATGTTAAAGAAGTAATAAAAAGTGAATGATTCGAATACCTTGAAAGTTTTGTGAACTTCTTGTTCTCATGAAGTGACATCATGTGATTTGGTGTTTTACTCAGATTTTGGCTTGCTATGACTATTTATTGTAGCTATATAGTTTAGAGGGAAGGGAAGCTTAGATTTATAAATTATTTATTCAATTTCACACACAAACAACAACACACAAATATATCTTCTCATTTCTTTAGACTCATTGATGTAACCTATCCCATCTTGTACTGGCCACGTTAATCAAGGTGGGTCGATGACTTCTGCAGGTCTATTAGTAAAGCTCCGTTTGATCAGTAAAGTGAGGTTGAACACGTAATCGGGAGCTTAAAAACAATGCTTCCACGCGGGATTCTACCCCGTGGTTGTAGTTAACGCAAACGACACTTTCTACCAGATGTTTACCAAGAACTGCGAGTTGTTCAGACGTGTCAGAAAAAATCCCTGTACTCAGATGTCCGCTAAATAACAATTAGTGAACAGAATAATTGGGTAGGCTTGGTTCATCTGTAGTGAACCATCTCAGAGAGTTCACAAATTTAATCCCAATTATTGTTCATTTACAGTTAACTAATTGCATATATAAATAGTCCTTTATTAGAAAAAGCAATACATCGAATAATTCAATCCTCTACCTACATAGAGCGCTATGTGTATTGCTTACTTATCCTGCTTAAACAGGATTTTGTATTTGATATATTGTGCTTTGAGTAAAATTCAGTGCTCGAAGTTGGAATAAGTGTATAATTTCTTCGTTTAGAAGCATCTTTGCCATATTTTGGTTGAGTATCATCACCGAAAATACACCTCTACATACAGACAGCATTATGTGTATTGTTTACTTATTGGGCAAATACTTCTCCTTTAAACCAGAGCAGCAGATTTACACACCCAATATAGTGGACATTGCTGCTGCTGTGATGTAGATGCATGGAGACATCTGAGACTCTTCTTTGGACACGACAACAACAACAACAACTTCTCCTTTGATCATGATTTTTTAAACATTTTTTGTTCTATAATAGTTTTACATAACCGTTAGATCTCTGTGGAAACAAGCTATCACATAAAAGAACATATTGTCACAAAGAAAATTAGGAAAGACAAACTTCAAGATTACATAGCAATTTTATTTAAGGTAAGAAAAATAGTGTCGCAACGAAGCAAGTTTAAAGTTAATCTGTTTATAAAATTATAATCGGTTTATTTTCTTCACCCGAAAGATTTATCCAAAATAAGCTTAAAACTTGAATGCCCCTCAACATCAAGAAGTTCCTAAAAATATTTGTGAAGGGTAATTGTTGCGATGTGTATGGTTATTACTAATACTTATGTATTATATCTGGTCTTGAGGGTTTGTTCACGCTCTCTTAATTAGTTAAATAATGATACAGGTTTTTTTTCTGGAGAAGAGTTTCTTTTATCTTTATTAACGTAATCTCGAGCTTACGGGCATTTATACCCTTCCACATGAGTACATAAAAACGTATAAAGAGTATTAACCATATTTCTATGAAAAATAGAGACTTCGGCCAGTTAGGGGTTTTTTTTCTCAACGTTTCAACAAAAATCTTTTCTCTTCGTCAGGAGAAGTAAATAAAATAAAGCATTTGGCAAGGCGTTAAAAATTGTTCTGAGGTTGCAAGGGCGTTCTCACGTGATTTTTCTAATTTAGTACAGCATCTGAAGCACGAGTCAAAAACAAATATTAAACTCGTCAAAGACGTTGTTTTTGACTCGTGCTTTAGATGTTGTACTAAATTCGATAAATCACGTGAGAACGCCCTTGCAACCTCAGAACAATTTTGAATGCATTGCCAAATGCTTTATCTTTATTTACTTCTCCTGACGAAGGCAAAAGATTTCTGTCGAAACGTTGTGAAAAATAAAAAACTCTAACTGGCACAAATGTCTATTTTTCATAGAAATATGAATGCCGGCCAGGCAACCTCTATCTTTACAATAGTATTAACCATGTTTTAAACATTAAAATTATCAAAGTTTAAAACTTTTGCGGCCAGGGATAATGACGTTGGTTTGGTAGATCTTAGGTGCCATGGGGGGAATCTTCAGCAGATGCGTTTTGTGATCAGAACGTGGTGTTGTCTTGTGAAATGAGTTCATTATAAGAACTGTGAGGTTAACGATAGAAATACTGGTGAGTCAATGGACATTCAGGTTTGTTGGGTTCAGTAACTACTAGGCCGCATCTCTCGATCGTTTATCAGGACTGTATCTGACTTGGTGGCGAGGGAAGAAGGCTTTTTGAATAAAATACCATGAATCCCTTTCTTAGGATTTATTTGATGAATTAAAGACCTGTTCTTTTACTGTTAATGCCGATTTGGTTTTGAAGAGACTAGGATATTTGGAACATATCTGTGTGGATATGGGATATGGGGATACGGTGTTCTTTTCTGAGACTATCGAGTTGGTATAGGTAAACGGCTAACTCTGACAGACAGTGGGGGTACTCGGACATTCTGACTGCTCGGAATTTGTCCTTGGAAATGCCTTATTATAAGCACAACCTTCTTGCTGTATGGGAAGTTAGACATCTAAATTGATGTTGGTGGATGGCTAACACTTACCAGACAGTGGGAGCACTAGTACATTTTGACTGTTCGGGAATTGTCCTTGGAACTACCTTATTATACTGCACATCCTTCTTGCTGTGTGTATGTGTGTGGGGTGTGGAGGGTTAGACATCTCAAGATGGTGTAAGTGGACGGCTATCTCTGAAGACGGTAAGAGTCTTGTGAAATGGAAGGTTCTGGCCGCTCGGAAGTTGTTCTTGGGACTACCTTATTATACTGTACACCTTTCTAGCTGTGTGGGAGGTTAGATATCTCAAGCTGGTGTAGATGGACCGTTATATCTGGCAGACAGTGGAAGTCTTCAGTAAAGGGATATTGTGACTGTTCGGAGGTTGTTCTTGGAACTGCCTTATGATACTGTACACCCTTCTTGCTGGGAAGTTAGACACCTCAAGCCTGTGTAGATGGACAGCTATCTCTTACAGACGGTGAGACTCTTGTGAACTAGGACATTCTGATTGTTCGGAAGTTGTTCTTGGAACTGTATTATTATACTGTACACCTTTCTATCTGTGTGTATGTGCGGGGGTGTGGAGGGTTAGACATCTCAAGATGGTGTAGATGCACGGCTATCTCTGAAGACGGTAAGAGTCTTGTGAAATGGAAGGTTCTGACTGCTCGGAAGTTGTTCTCGTAACTTCCTTATTGTACTGCACACCCTTCTTGCTGGGAAGTTAGACACCTCAAGCCGGTGTAGATGAACGGCTATCCCTGACAGAGGGTGAGACTCTTGTGTAATAGAAGGTTCTCACCGCTCGGCCTTTTTCTTGACAATGCCATCTTTAACAATGCATCCCTCTTGCAGATTCCTATGGGTGTCTGGCGTGTAGAGCAGTGGAATGAATTTCTTGCTGTCTAGGAGATGACCGCTGGTCAGTTTGTATATTACGTGGTAATTCTAAGCTTTCCGTGTTACCCATATCTTCAGGAAGTCTAATCTCTACTGCGCGTGGTTATTCTTGCGTTGTGATGACGTCATATCCTTCCTTTAATGAGTTCTAACAGACAAACCATACAGCGGAAATATATCAGCGACATATGCCTTCTATACCGACGATACAGAATTTTGAAAATATTAATATTTCTCTTTTTATATCAACTTCCTTTCAATGATATATTTTAGGAAGCTTATATATATTGCATATCTATCATAAAAATATTAGATATAAAAATAAATCATGAGAATTCTATGATACACTTATCTCTGAATAGATAAAATAAACCAACAGAGCGGTAATTCGCAATGAAAGATTTGCCTTGTACACATGAAATTGGACTTTATATACAAAATTGTGTCATGGAATGAACAAAGAAAACTTTTGATTCGAAATAAACGTTCTCCCCTGATTTATAATATTATAAAATAAAGCTTCCAGGGCTGAGTTTCTAACACACAAAGAATGTAACATATTTTTCACCCCCTTTCAATGTCATTAATATTTAAAATACGCAAATAATAATATGTATATAAAAATAGTATTTGTCATCAATTTATTATCGTGATACTCCTGTAGAAGGACTGACAAGTCCGAAAGCTTGAAAATAAAAATTTGAACAAGAAACTTAACCCTGGAAGCTTTATTTATTTTATAAAAAATAAAACTTTCTTCATATAGGTTCTCTATATAGTTAATTCATTATAATAAATTCAATTTATCACAAGTACTCATACCTACCTCTGTTGGCAATAGATAGAGAAAAGACAGAGGTAACCCGAGCTCCTGGAGCGTAAATCACCAAATACCCGGGCTGTACAGTCACAGTAAACACCATCTTATAAATGACGTTTTAAAAGTTGTTTTCACTATAGCACACAGCTATCAATGTATAGATCCATATTTTACATATTGGATGGATCTAGACGTATATGAGGATATAGTCGAAGCCTATGAACAAATTTCGAGAAATTTGAATCCCAGACTTTAGGAGAGTCTTTGAGTTCAGCTGCGAGGATGATGAAATTGAGCCATGTTCGCATGGTATTCCCACGGCACACATCGCTATAGATCCTTAGATATGTGAGTAAGAACGAAACATCGAAGTTTGTATATGTCAAAGATGATATTTGTTATAATCATTTACAACACACAAACTATAAGATATATCCCTGCCTTTACAATTTTACAAATTCAACAAGTAATCCAGGTTTCATTGATTATTTTTTATTCCTCTAGCTTTCTCGTGCTAACATTCTATTCAACAGGAGCTTTAGAAGTATGACAATTTGACAATTGACTTCTTTATTGACATCTCGTCAATCTTTACACTCAAAGGGAGTTATAAGGTAATAATAATGGTAGGAATGAAGAGAGATATTTACAATCGACGTTAGCCCTCTCCGAGGGCACGTCCAGATCAGGAGCTTAAAGCCGCCTTGAATCTAGACAGATCTCTGCAATTTGGGGATTTCATGTTCGGAACATGTTTGATGATAATGTCAAAGAATTTGTCAAGAAGAATCTTGTCTTCAGGCGTGAGTAGCCCGAGGAGGTGCTCCGTTTCTTCTTCGTAATAGACCGCAAAGTATGACTTACAGCTAACTACACACGTCTAAATTTCGTATAGTTGATTGGAAGTCATACTTCTTGTTCTACTGTTGAAGCACACGTTAGCCCGAAACCTAGAAAAATGAAAAATACACGTATATACAATGCGATAAAAGGGAATAAAAGAAGAAAAGTTTCTTTATTAGACAATTATAACGGTGCGAGCTTTCGGGCAAAATACCCTTCTACAGGCGTGGTAGACGTGACACTATAACGTAGGTAATGTGGCTAGAAAGAGAGTATATACACATGATTATTTACATATTAGCGGAATGTGCTATGCAAATGGGGATTTTTCATTTGTTATGAATATTGTAATTAAAGATATAGTAGGCAAATAGGGCATTTGTATATTTGGAGTTTGAGTCTATAGAGGAATATGTTAACGTAAATTATAGGATATGCGATATTTCGAAGAAGTTTAGGAAATGTTGATATCGGGCTATCGTGTTATGGTTATTACTGCAAGGCCAGGAGAGCACGATAGGCATCAGGAAGATCTATTTTACGGTTGATGCTGTTATGTCTGTGGGATTCTATGGATTCGAGAACTAATCGCTGGTGCTGGTTATGAATGCGTCTGTAATGTATGGTGGGGTGGTTGGTGTTGAATGTATGGCCAGTATTGAGTGTGTGCTGGTAAAGGAGGGACCTGGTGTCTTGGTTGGAGATGTTTCTTGAATGCTCAGACATTCTGATGGCGACGGATCTACCTGTCTCGCCAACGTATGTGGCAGAGCATTGCTCACACGAGACAGAGTAGACCGCGCCAACAGAATGGAGGGGATCAGGGGGGGCATGCGATTTAGTATATGGGTGACGGAGGGATGTGAGCAGGTTGGAGGAGTTTTTATATAAGGTGCGGATACCGTATGCTTTAAGGCTTCTGGCTATGTCGGCTGAGGAGGGGGAGTAGGGAAGGAAACATAATGATCTGTAAATTTTAGGTTGGTTGGAGGGGCCAGGTGTATATGAATGTCTATTGATGAATTCAAGCGGAAACGATGCCTACCATCTTTCACCAGCTTATCCATTGGCCAAATTCCTCTCTAACTACCTTTCCCCTCTGTTACACAACCACAGGAATATATACTCCATACGTAGCACCCCCCACTTTATCAGTGAGTTAACTGCCTTAAAACCCGCCCCACATTTTATAATGTGTTCCTTCGATGTAACCTCCCTCTACCTCAGTCTTCCCCACAATCTCATCATAGATAGTCTGGAGCGGTTCCTTGGCTCACATAGTGTAGATCCCCATACAGCTTCATCCATAATACAACTTACCAAGCTCTGCTTGAACATGAACTGTTTCACATTCCTAGAAAATCATTACAGACAAATTAAGGGTTCGCCAATGGGTAGCCCTCTTTCCTCTATTGTCGCAGAAGTCGCTATGTCCGAAATAGACAACTGGATCACCCGTACCCTCCCTATAGATATACAAATATGGCGCCGTTATATTGATGACGTCTTTTGCTTATGCAGACACGGCCAGGAGAGCACCATACTTGCAGCCCTCAATAGTTTTAACCCCAACATCTCCTTTACTTTGGAAATAGAATCAAACCAGGTCATCCCATTCCTAGACATCCTAATAATACGTACTGCATCCTCATTCCACACCACAGTCTACTACAAAAAACAGTGTCCCCCCAGTTATACCCATTTCAATTCACACTGCCCCATTTCCCACAAAATCAACATAGTAAAAGCTCTCACTAAAAGAATCTATACCCACTGTTCGCTCGATATATTTAAAGAAATTGAGAAAAATCTCATCATATCGTACCTCTCCATAGCATCGTTTCCGCTTGAATTCATCAATAGACATTCATATACACCTGGCCCCTCCAACCAACCTAAAATTTACAGATCATTATGTTTCCTTCCCTACTCCCCCTCCTCAGCCGACATAGCCAGAAGCCTTAAAGCATACGGTATCCGCACCTTATATAAAAACTCCTCCAACCTGCTCACATCCCTCCGTCACCCATATACTAAATCGCATGCCCCCCCTGATCCCCTCCATTCTGTTGGCGCGGTCTACTCTGTCTCGTGTGAGCAATGCTCTGCCACATACGTTGGCGAGACAGGTAGATCCGTCGCCATCAGAATGTCTGAGCATTCAAGAAACATCTCCAACCAAGACACCAGGTCCCTCCTTTACCAGCACACACTCAATACTGGCCATACATTCAACACCAACCACCCCACCATACATTACAGACGCATTCATAACCAGCACCAGCGATTAGTTCTCGAATCCATAGAATCCCACAGACATAACAGCATCAACCGTAAAATAGATCTTCCTGATGCCTATCGTGCTCTCCTGGCCTTGCAGTAATAACCATAACACGATAGCCCGATATCAACATTTCCTAAACTTCTTCGAAATATCGCATATCCTATAATTTACGTTAACATATTCCTCTATAGACTCAAACTCCAAATATACAAATGCCCTATTTGCCTACTATATCTTTAATTACAATATTCATAACAAATGAAAAATCCCCATTTGCATAGCACATTCCGCTAATATGTAAATAATCATGTGTATATACTCTCTTTCTAGCCACATTACCTACGTTATAGTGTCACGTCTACCACGCCTGTAGAAGGGTATTTTGCCCGAAAGCTCGCACCGTTATAATTGTCTAATAAAGAAACTTTTCTTCTTTTATTCCCTTTTATCGCATAAATAATACCGAGAAGATTATAACTGTCTTTATTCGTATATACAATGTATATTTTAATGTTATAATTTATTTTTTAATATTTTAACTATTTAATATTGATTTAAAAAACCTTTGGAGTGACTCTTGTAGTTTAAAACCTGTTCCTGGATTGTTTGTTGAATTTTTAAAATTTATAAAATTCTGGAAGACGGCAATCTCACAGTGCAACTCAAAGCTTCTTTATATAAAACTCGCGTGTTTAAGAAATATGAAATTAGATCAATAACAACAAAGATATCTAAATTCAAGTAAACGATGATCAATCCGAGGAAATATAAGTTTATTTTTTAGTATAAAAAATAAAATGGATTCCGAGAAGAATGTTTTTCCTGCATTATTATATATTTTCTTCTAGAGCTTTCGGGTTTTACAAACCTTTCTGTGCAGGAGTATATGAAAAAAAAGTTTCTTTTTTAAAGATTAATCTCTGATTTAATTATTGAGCACAAAGAATTAAAATCTATTAACAAACGATATCTGATTAGGATTGAATCTTCGGGTAATTTTAAGTTTATTCTTCACATATTTTATAAGAACACCTTTCAAAGTTTTATGGTAAAATTTATTATGTGTCTCTCGCCGTGTTGTTGCTGGCAAAAAAGCTTAAAGACTCTTTGTTATACCACCTTCTCATGATTGCTAATATCTCTTTATGAGGATAATGGTATCCTGGTTGACCATTGTTTAGGGATTTGAGACTTTCCTGTCTATGATATCATATCTATTACACCATATGCGTAGTGTCGCTGGAGACCCGCTGGCGATTCTCCACCAAACTCTGCAGGGGTGGCAGAGGCGCCATATTCATTGTACATAGTGTCATGCATATATATAATTATCTTGGTCGAAGTGGTACAGCCTGCTCCACGTTGACGAGAGCCAACAACCCGAAACGCGTTCATGGATGGCTTTTCTTGATTTATCAAGAAAATAGGTTGGCCAAATATCAGGGAACAGGCTAAATCAACGTTTTCATTTTTGTTCCACTAGATGGCGCTCTGCAATCTAAAAAGCATATATGCTTGTGGTCAGGATATGCCTTCTTTGTTTTTAATAATTATCCTTTAAAAATAGTGAAGACTGTGCACTTTTTCATTGTTAGAATCTTTTGATCACAATCAGTAAAACAAGTCTCTAAGGATAGTTGTCTTCTTTTAAGTATTCTGTGAATAAGATACTTATCCTTGGAGACCTGTTGTTGATTCTGACTTTTGCATGTATTGGCAAGATGTCAATACAATTGTCGTATGGTTGCGTACGTGTTGGTGTGGCTTGTGGAAAGGCCGCTGATAAAATTATAATTATTTTTATAAAATATATATTTTTCAAATTTAAAGCCCAGAAATATATAGAGCGGAAAGAAGTAACGGCCGTTGGAAGTAAGCCTTGTTGTTCGAACGACGCGCGTGGCAAGAGTCCTGGATGCCGCCCGCGCATGCGTAGTGAGGTGTTCTCCCAGCTCGCGCTTGCCGAGGAGTAGTGAGGCCGCCACACTACTGCCCGTATGTGTAGTGAAGCTTTGTCCCATTTCGCTAAAGCAAAGTGTGATCACCACACTATTATTTTAATTATCAATTGTCTATTGGACCATAATAGTAAGTTCAGAGCTTGTGTAGAGATATAAGAAAGATATAGACTTGATATAAATACGTTTAGATTAATGAATAGACGTTATTTAGGATCGAAAGAACTTGTGAATACCTTGGATGAATATTGTCCACATGTCTTTATTCAGAAAAAAAGGAGGTCGAGCCATTATTTCCTGAATTGAATTGAAAGGTGATGGATCTAATTAAGTCCAGCCAGGGTAACAAGATGAGGAATTTTTGTCCCAACGTCTAATTAGAGCTTGGTCCCCAATTAGGCTGAACAACTCTTTGATCTTTAATTAAAAATTGGAAAATTTATTTATTTATTTATTACTTGTGCAAATATAATTTTTCTCTTCTCTTACTTTTTTTTCTTCGTAGCAATTATTTTCTTGCAGTGCTTTTCTTCTTCGTATATTTTTTCCCTCTTCTTTGATAATTTAAAATAAATATTTTTTTGAATATTTTTGTTACATTTTTTTGAGGTTAGATATTTATAAATGAGATAGGTGAATAAAAATGAATATATATTTTTTTCGGATTACTATATTGTTCTTATTTTGTACGTGCGTATGTCTTATAATCCTTTTTTGTTGGTATTTCCTCTAATCTTAGTGTTGGGAAAAAATTATAGATTCATATAGGAGAAAGGTCCTTTATAACTTAAGGATATAAAACAATATCGGCCTGCCACTGAGTAATGCTTCCAGTCTTAATGACAAAGGCAGACGCATTTTACTTCACCCAGTCATGATGATTGTCTCTGGCAGACACCATCAAAACTTTACAAGCTTGATACCTTAATATGATTGAGTAGAGATAAGAAAGAAGAAGATAAAACAATAAAGAAGGCCAAGAGAGTGTATATTACCTCGTATAAACATGTAATTTGATAATTGTCCCCGGCAGACACCATCAAAACTTTACAAGCTTGGTACCTTAATATGATTGAGTAGAGATAAAAAAGAAGAAGATAAAACAATAAAGAAGGACAATAGAGTGTATATCACATATAAACATGTGATATGATGATTGTCCCCGGCAGACACCATCAACAAGCTTTACAAGCTTGATACCTTAATATGATTGAGTGGAGATAAGAAAGAAGAAGATAAAACAATAAAGAAGGACAAGGGAGTGTATATCACATATAAACATGTGATATGATGATTGTCCCCGGCAGACACCATCAAAACTTTACAAGCTTGATACCTTAATATGATTGAGTAGAGATAAGAAAGAAGAAGAAGAAGATGAAACAATAAAGAAGGACAAGAGAGTGTATATCACATATAAACATGTGATATGATGATTGTCCCCGGCAGACACCATCAACAAGCTTTACAAGCTTGATACCTTAATATGATTGAGTAGAGATAAGAAAGAAGAAGATGAAACAATAAAGAAGGACAAGAGAGTGTATATTAACTATAAACATGTGATATGATGATTGTCCCCGGCAGACACCATCAAAACATTACAAGCTTGATGCCTTAATATGATTGAGTAGAGATAAGAAAGAAGAAGATAAAACAATAAAGAAGGACAAGAGATTGTATATCACATATAAACATATTGTTTATATTAAATTATAATATACAGAAGGAATTACAGTATATCATTGTTAAGAAAGAACCAAAGGTAAAAGCCAAGAGTTTATTTATTGAATAGGTGTAAGCTTGGCGAGCTAGCGAAAATATGCGTATTCGTATTACAGCCTGTTGAAGATGTTATTATTCTAAAGCTCATCAAGCTTACACCTCTTCAATAAAGAAAATCGTCGCTTTTACATTTGGTCTCTTCTTAGCACATTCAATTATGAAAATTCGAAACTATTATAGACGTAAATTAACACAAAGCAATAACGCGCCATCTATACATATAAAATGAAAGGATTTAAAAGCACGAATGTTTTTTTATACATAATACAAACTTCTACTGTCCTTACTGCGATGAAAAATATATTAAGAGAGCTTGGCTCATCAGTGGTGAACCCTCCCAGCGGTTTCGCCAATTTAATCCACCAGACCGCTTCTCAGAGCTGTATTGGACGATTCTGCTTATATACGCAGCACTGAAGGGTGGAATCTCAGAAATGGTTTTCAAGAAAACTATGGACATAAGCTTATAGAACAGTAGAATTACATTCACATTTGTATTATGTATATAAAAAAAAACATTCGTGCTTTTATATCCTTTCTTTTTATATTATACACGCGTATGATTATTTTTAAAAATTAAACAATTAAATCCATAGTTCATCTAAAATACCCATTCCAAGAGTTTAGCATCAGTATCACTATAAAAGGATGATCGAAAAATGCAATATAACAGCGGTATGGTAGATTAAAATAACGAAAGCGCTGGGAAGGTTCACCACTGATTAGCCAGGCCCTACCATTAATATTTCCATTGCAGTAAGGGCTGTAGAAATTGTTTAATTTTTTAAAAGAATCATACGTGTCTATAATAGTTTCGAATTATCATAACAGATAGCGTACTAATGCATCTTAAAATTCAATTATATCTATGTTATATAAAAATATTATTTTATTTAAAATTATATATCATAGATTCAAATATTCTGTTAAATCGACCGCCAGAGGTCACGCTTTGCATATAAAAACTCGTTGTTTCCCGATGGCTGGCTCAAACTTTTATACATTATGTAAATAAGTTTTTCATTTTTTTATTCTCACGCCTTAAGCCAGGCATTACTTCTATCAAATTATGTTTTCTATATTCTTTTAGTTCAATTAAAGCAATCTCTGATCAAGAGTATTATTATTATTCCCACGACTACAAAACAATATCGTAAATAACTCATGGATACTAAAATCAAGCAACAGCTAATAATTCTGTATATTTCGAGATGATCAACAGAAATCTCATTATTCTTTTTTTTAATAACATTTATATACATATATTATATACACAAGGTTGATGTGTCCCTACATTACTCCTTCACAAGTAACAAGGTTAGGATATGACGACCATGTATGTAGCAAACAGCCTACTAACTTGGGCTATATCTCACTTAGTCTCTGTAATGAACTGGGAGTCTAATTGTCCTTTCTGAGCTTGACTGGTTTTGGATGACTCTTGCGGTGCTTCATCTTCTCCAGCTGGTGTGGGTGATTCTTGGACTCTGTGGACACATAGATATAGTGGTTATATCATCTTCTCTTTGTACATAGGCAGGTTTGTGAGTCTGTGAATGGTAACACTTCATATTTCCTTTAAATTCAATTGAAAAATAATTTTATGTTCGGAAAATTACCTTAAATGGTCTTTCGTAGTTTTTTTCTATTTTTATCCTTGTTAATAGCTTATGACTATTCTTTACAGCCTAAAATATTATTGTAATTATCTATGAATCTGGTAATCCATCCTTCGTAATAAGTTCTTGCTACTGTTTCAGCTTTTACATTTTGTAACAGTATTGCTTCTACCTATCCAATACAACGGTTTATACAAGTGAGGCAATAGATCTGATTTCTCGTTGACAAAATATGTATAGACATTGTAGAAATATACTTGTATATCATCGTAATGTCCCTAGGGGGATATAGCGCTTTAAATCGAAATAGATAAATACAAATAAGAAAATACCTTAAATGGTCCTTCGTAGGTGGATTCCAATGCAATTTTCACTCTGAATGTTTTCAGTAAAATATGAGGACATGTACTCAGGTTATTAAACATAAATAGTTGGTAGACATTGTGTCGTCCTTCTTTTGGTTTTAATGATTCCACTTGTTTTGGTAGTTTGAAAAGAAATGTTTATTTTGGATGAGTATCGTTTTGGTATTGTCGAAAATCTACTAGGAAGTTTAATTGTATTTCCATAAAACATTTAAGTTGATGAATATTCAGAATTTTCTTTGAAGGCTCATCACAGTCCTGTTGTTGTTGCTTATTCTTCAAGTCGTTTAAACGATCTCCATTAGGTTCCATTGTCTCAGATTTTCTATTATAGTTCTGGGGCTTTCCAGGATCGCAGTCCGAGCAGTACCATATGAATTGAATCTGTCCATTAATTGGGGTTATGCGGCCTTTAGTGTTCTATGGAGTTTTTCGATATACTCGTTGCTCTATGGATGATAGGGGGTGGTGTGCTTGCTTCACATAGGTTTGTTCAAGGTTTGTGACATTTAAGAAAAGAACTATATTCCTTGACAACCATCATGAATGGGGTAGTAGAATGCGTCTACCTCGGTTATTAAGACTGGGAGCAGTACTCATTGGCAGGCCGACTTAGCTCCAAAGAATATGGCCGCCTCTGACATGAGGAAAAGACGCCATGTACAGCCGCTCCTAACATGGAGTACAAACGCTGATCATCCTGTATCCCTGGATTAGGAGCCCTTACATGGTACTATCAGTAGGGCCAGCTGAGCCCAGGTTTATTAGTGAGCTTGTTACTGCTTCCCATCCTCCTTTTTCATCCAGACTTGGGGCCGGCAAAGGTGGAGTTACAAGCTTGATATCCTAATATGATTGAGTGGAGATAAGAAAAAAGGAGACTACATTCCTTGGTTTTCGATTACTTTATAAGGAACTCCAAATCTGATAATATATCCTTCGTTAAAAGATCTTGATACAGTTCCAGTTCTTACATTTCGTAACAATATTTCTTCTACCTAACCAGTCAAACGGTCTAAAAAATGAGGCAATGAACATGATCACTCGATGACAAAATTAGGCCAATGTGTACTGTGATGAAGCGTTTTTCAGGTTCTGATAATATTTCACCTTCTGATTTTGTATGACGTTAAGTTTTATTGCTTAAACACGGTATAAAATAAAAGGATTTAAAAGCGCGAATGTTTCTTTTATACATAAAACGAACTTCTACTGTCCTTACTGCGATGAAAAAATATATTGGGAGGGCTTGGCTCATCAGTGGTGAACCCTCCCAGCGGTTTCGCCAATTTAATCCACCAGACCGCTTCTCAGAGCTCTAATACTGTATTGGATCATTCTGCTTTTATATGTAATTCTACTGTCCTATAAGCTTATGTCCATAGTTTACTTGAAAACCATTCCTAAGATTCCATCCTTCAGTGTAGCATATAAAAGCAGAATGATCCAATACAGTATTAGAGCTCTGAGAAGCGGTCTGGTGGATTAAATTGGCGAAACCGCTGGGAGGGTTCACCACTGATGAGCCAAGCCCTCCCAATATATTTTTTCATCGCAGTAAGGACAGTAGAAGTTCGTTTTATGTATAAAAGAAATATTCGCGCTTTTAAATCCTTTTATTTTATATGTATAGATGGCGCGTTATTGCTTTGTGTTAATTTATTCCTAATGTTCTTGTCTTTATAGTTTGCTGAAGAGCATTGCTCGAAGCAAATATTTGAATGTAATTCTACTGTCCTATGAGCTTATGTCCATAGTTTACTTGAAAACCATTCCTAAGATTCCATCCTTCAGTGTAGCATATAAAAGCAGAATGATCCAATACAGTATTAGAGCTCTGAGAAGCGGTCTGGTGGATTAAATTGGCGAAACCGCTGGGAGGGTTCACCACTGATGAGCCAAGCCCTCCCAATATATTTTTTCATCGCAGTAAGGACAGTAGAAGTTCGTTTTATGTATAAAAGAAACATGCGCGCTTTTAAATCCTTTTATTTTATATGTATAGATGGCGCGTTATTGCTTTGTGTTAAACACGGTATACAAGCTTGTGCCCATTCTTTTATATTTCTTTCATTTCCGGCGCCATAAAAATTTTGATGCGATATCTTTTAGAGAAAATTCTAACTACAGAATGTGATAATCAATGTATTTTTTTAGACATTTTAAATCTGAGAGTTTGGGTATGAATAGTCTAATGTTTTCAGTGTAGACGTGTCACAGCACAAAGTTTTACCAGATGGTAATGGATAGTGCATGTGGGAATATCAGTCTTATTTGAGTTTAATATCTCTGAGTTCTATACTTTTCGTATATTGCCCTTTTTTGCTATCTATTATATTAACCAATTTTCAGAGAGAACTTCTATCCTTGAAGTTATCAGCAACTATCAAATACATCCATAGAAGAGAGAGCATAGGGCGCCTCTCCCGTCAAAATAAACGTCAAAACCTGACGCCATCTATTGACCGTCGCCGCAACTAGCGGCCTCGGGTCGGTGACAAAGCCACAACACCAGCTTTGGCAAACTAACGGGAGAGGGGCCCTATGCTTGTATGTATCAATTTCCTCCAGGCAAATTCTCCATCTATATTCTAGCCATAGATTTGGCCCAGTCACCTTGCCAGCAAAACATCTCTTTGGGAGATTGTGAAGATTCCATTAGATCCCGTGTGGATCTGTGAGCGGCATGGATTTCTAAGCGGAATCAGAAAACAAATTATTTATCGTAAAATCAACTTTTAATTACATTTATTTAATACAAATTATCAGAAGTATTGTTGTATACTACATGTTGACGTTCTTTTTTCTTCTTTTGAGAGGCGCCCTATGCTTCTATGGATCAATTTCCTCCCGACAAATTTTCCATCTATATCAAAAACATGTTCATATTTGATTTCTAAATATCTGTCGAGGTTTTGTGAAATGCATCGTAGCTGTTTGACTTGTCTTTGGGATATCGTTTCATATTTTGTTTGAAAGCAAAAACCAGGGGCTTATGTTTGGGAGAAAATTTAAATATTCTACCTTCCAGTATATATTTTTAATGTTTTATCGAAATATATAGTAGCTCTCGGTCATTATGCTGTAATTTCTTTTTCATTCTGAAAATTGCCATGTGTGTGGGTTTTTAGGCTCTATTTTCATATTCGTGGAAGGCCTTGCCCAATTTGAAGCATATGTACAAAGTGACAGAAGTATTTCTGAATTTGTTTGGATAGCTCAATAGCTTTGAATTTACTAAGACATGTTTAAATTTATTTATAATTTATTTTTCTCTTCGGTCTAATTGAAAATTTTTTTTTTTTTATTTTTAGAATTTTTGAGATAATCATGGAGTATGGATTGCGTTTATGCGTTGTCTTTCAAAAATGGACAATAAAAGTTTATCATGACTAAAAAGGTTCGTAATTCCTGAATCGTTGTAGGGATGTTTATATTCTTGGACAACCTTTACGCGCTCGGTAAGTAAAGAAAATCCTTCAAGCGTAATTAAATAACACACACCCAAGATATCGATTTTTTCCTACTCCAAAGATTGATTTTCTATATTTATACTTAATGAGTAGTTATTTAATCTTCAGGTTGTTTGGCGTTCTGCTTCTGATTCACAATCTATCAATATCATCTAGGAATGGTAATCAACACCTTGAAGAGTTTAGTGAATAAGTTTCTGGAATTTTGATGGCGCATTCCTTAGTCCAAAGATCATAACATTTAATCCAAACTATTCAAAGGGTGTGGTAGAAACCATTTTCAGCTTATCTTCTTCTACTATAGAAGCTTGAAATTATGCTTTGAAAATGTAAAAATTTAGAAATATTTGCTTTTAATTCTCAATGTATGAGGCTAAAATATATTTTAATCTTGGTATTGAATATCTATCTGGGACTGTACAGTCATTTATAACCATCTGTAGTCCCACAAGGGCAACATGCCTTTTTCCTTCGCGACTATGTGCAGTGAACTTGATCGACGTATTATATCATTGTCAATTATAAAGTCAAATTCTTCTTTTTATAATTTTCTTTTCATTATATCCAAAGGTTCTTGGGTTTGAAAAGACTGATTGTCCTTTAATAATAGTGAATTATTCTACGTAAAGCTCAACCTTAGCTGTTGCAAAATTGAGCGTTGTTATTTCTCCCGGAAACTGTAATTGTATATTTGTGTATTTTTAATTCTTTTTAATTGTGATAGCGAGGCTTGTGCTGTCTATGACCATAACTTTGTCTATTATTGAAAGGTTAGTTTTTCTATCAATCAAGTTTTCATTGTAAATGTCAAGTATTAGCTTGTGTAAGATGATTTAGATGGTCAGCTATATTAATGTTTTTGTTTACTTTGGTGTTATTAAATCGCCACTGAAAGGTCGATTTAGGCTAAAATCCTTTTTGATCACCTTAGTATGAATAGTTGGCATTTTGTAAACATTTTCGGCATATATTGTAAGATCATCACTTAGCTAATTCTTTTCTGTCGCTAGAATAAGACTATTCATCGTCTATCAGGAACTACAGAACTGTTTTTTTCTTCACAAATATATGTTGTTTGCGACTATCTTTAATTTGGTCTGCAACAAAATAACAAGGTCTGTTTACTAAGGACAAATACATCCATTTGCAAGAATTCTACATTTGTCTGGACGACAGTTCATCCAAATTTTATAATGGAAATAACACAAACCTTATTTCTTTTTTTACGATTTGACCTGCTACTGCTTCAGGGTTTATTAAAATTCAAGTCTTTATTTGTTTGAAAAACTGGGTATTTAAGTTTGCCATTACGATTTCCAAATTGAATATCCTTTTATGAATTTCCTTCGAATCAGGTTTTTTTGCCGCCGAATATATTTTGGATTTGAAATCACTACGTATACATAATTTTGTCGGCCATCTCGGCTAACTTGTTGTCTCTCTCATTTTCTAGAGATAAAATATAATATATTATAATTAAATTTGACATTTTAATAGCCACAATATTTCAAGACTTTCTCTGAGAGGAAATCTTCAGCTAGAAACTTCATTTTTCAGAGAAATTGGCGCTAGATTTTTAATAACTTAATTCCATTCCTGTAAGAAAATTTTTTTTTTTCAAATATCATTTTCTCTAGGTTTTTTATTCGCATTTTATTTTGCCAGTGAATATTTTTGTTTGAACTTGTATTGTTCACGATGTCTCATATGGTCTTAATGTATTTAGGTTCTAGTGTTGAGCAGCTAGGAAGTTATATTTTATATTCTATGATGTTTTTGCATGGCATCCTTGCGCAGGGGCCATACTAATCTTATCTGTATCGTTCCAAAATTTTAGTAGATGTACTGCCGAAAAAAAAACGAGTACATATTCCCTTATGTATTTCCTTCAATTCCAAATTATACTTCTACTTGGAAAAACCTTATTTCAGGTTTTTATGGCCAGAAAAAAGGAATCTTCACAATTTAACTCTATAAATTTTACCATGTTTTTTTCTCGTTTTCAAATTATATATTTGTTAATCTTTATAATTAAATTGGGAATTGGATTTCAGTTATGATGCTTTATATTATGCATCATTTAAAATATAAATAAAATGTGTACATACACGTTTTAAGATATTTTCTATAAGAATGTTTTCTTTCTTCTTATTTGCTTGTGTGTTCAACGTTTTTAAAATCCGACTCATCAATCATTTTATATAATTTTAACTATTTAACTCCTGTTTTTTTTTCTAAATTAATGTTATTTAATTTACAATGTTGCTTATATATACGAGGTGTGTTCAAGAAGTATCGCGACTCTTGTGTTTTTTCAAAAATTATTTATTTATTGATGAATACCTATTTTGTCCCCTTCAAAGTAATCCCCATGAGATATTATACACTTGTGCCAACGGTTTTTCCAATCTTCGAAGCACTTCAAAAAATCATTTTTAAAAATATTTTTCAGCTCCTCCCTCGAAGCCGTCTTTATCTCGTCAAGCGTAGCGTAACGTTGTCCTTTCATGGGTCTCTTCAGTTTAGGGAACAAGAAAAAGTCACAGGGGGCCAGATCTGGGGAATACGGTGGCTGCGGCATCATTAGTGTGTTGTTTTTGGCCAAAAGGTCGCGCACAAGCAACGATGTGTGAGCAGGGGCGTTATCGTGGTGCAAAAGCCAATTTTTGTTCTTCCACAAATCCGGGCGTTTCTGGCGGATTGCTTCGCGCAAATTTGCCATAACTTGTAGGTAATATTCCTTATTGACCGTTCTACCCTGTGGCAAGAACTCATGATGCACCACGCCCCTGCAATCGAAGAAAACTGTCAGCAAAACTTTCACATTCGACCGAACTTGGCGCGCTTTTTTCGGTCTTGGTTCGTGCGGCAGCTTCCATTGAGATGATTGAGCTTTGGTTTCCACGTCATAACCATAAACCCACGCTTCGTCACCAGTTATGACCCTGTGGAACAAATTTGGGTCGTCGCGGACAGAGTTCAACATCTCATTAGCAATGTTCATGCGATGCTGTTTTTGGTCGCACTTGAGCAATTTTGGTACGAATTTCCCGGCGACCCGTTTCATGCCCAAATCATTGATAAAAATCGAATGGCACGAGCCAATCGATATGTTTAGGTCCTCAGCAACTTCTCTGACGGTGATTTGACGATTGGCCAATATCATTTTCTCCACTTCATTAATTTTTTTCGTCTGTTGTTGAAGTGCTCGGGCGTCCGGCACGCTCTTCTTCGATCTCCGTATGCCACAGTCAACATTCGGAATGCATCCGCGCACTCAATTTAGTTTTTCACACAAAATTTGATGCAGATTCTTTGATCCATTTTTTTAAATAGGTAAAAATCGAAGACGATCCAAAACACCTGCAAGCAAAGCAGCTGTCAACAATTAAGTGAACATTCAAAATGGCCGAGCTTGTCGGCATAAGTGAAAGACATGAGTACCAACATAAAGCCACAAAAAGATCGAAATTCGAATATACGTAACCCGCGAAAATTCAAAAGTCGCGATACTTTTTGAACACACCTCGTATGTTATATTAAAATATTATTTTATTTAAAAAATTATATTTCATAGATTCAAATACTCTGATAAATCAACCGCCAGAGGTCATGCTTCCCCTATAAAAGCTCATTCTTTTTCATTGTAATAAAACAGAATCCAGGAATATTTGCATAAGTAACACAACATAAAAGAGACAGATCGAGATTGAAATTACTTTATATCGTAGCTCATATATTACATATGGTGTTACATAAAAATAAATTCAATATAAAATGAGATAGAGTGAATGTTATTTATTGGGGAAACTTTAGAAGAAATGTTTATCTTAGTATTTATTTCCAGATTACCTCTCTTCAACCAACCTGAGATCATACATGTTTGGACATCGAATGTTTAATTTGATTTTGTTACCGAGGGAAATGTCATTCCACGTAATGTTTTCTTTCTACTCTCTCGAGTTCTGAAAAATCCTTTTTATTTTTAATCATGGTCCAAATTGATTTTAAATTTGAAAATGTCTGAACAATTGTTGTGATTGATTTATCCTCCTGTTTCAATTGTATTTTTAAATAAATGTTTAGATATAGTAGATATTATCAGAAAAGTTTTATATAAACAAAGGTTAATCAAATGATAATACCTTTGTTATATTTGTTGTCCTCTCTCTGTGTTTTTTTTTACTTTAACTTTTGAAGCTTTATAGACGTTTAATCACACTTACTTATAACTATATTTACAATATAAATGAACATTTGATTTTGAATTTGATGATATTATTAAGATGAAATCATTCGGCTTCCAGGAATACGTTTCTTTTTTTTTTTTGAAGAATCTAATTTAGATCTCTAGATTTTCATACCCGTAAATTTATAAAGAATGAGCTACAACACCACTTTTGGCCAATATAAACAAAAAGCCAATCTATTAAAGTTTTTTATTTGGGGAATGCACAGTGTTATCATTTTGATGCACAATTGAAGGGAGAAGTGTCTCTGTTGGTACATGAATATTATCCTTCCGTAACTTTATGTTGTATATATAACAACTAGACGGGTGACACGGGCTCCGCCCCGGGATTGACCCGTGTGCATATCTACCCGAGTGATATATATTTAGATAAGATTTTTTTTATAATTGTTTGTTATTAGCATTATCTATTTGTTTGCATCAGCATAATTTAATCTAATATTTGATAGAGGGCGCTATTCGTGAGCTAAGTAGAATAATTTGAATATATAGTTTTAATAATTGATTTATATATTTTTTTGAATAGCGTATCGTCTTCCCCGTATTTATTTACCTATGTATGGAAATTTTGGTTTGAATTAGTGAACTACTGCGAATTTGTATACCGGACATACAAACAAACAAACATACAAACATTCATTTTTATATATATAGAAGATATCACACATACATACAGCTTTATTAAGACCACCGGTCTTATATAGATTCAGCAAGAAGAAAATATAGATGAAGCTCAAATTACAAGAGAAGGAATCGCCAGACATCATCTATGAAGAAGGAATCAAAGTTTACGGCGACGAGTTTATTTTATTTGTGCGGTATAATCGGCAAGCCTTTGGACTATGACGTCCTTCAACAGGACAGAAGGCCTGTAGAAGGACGTCATAGTCCGAAAGCTTGCCTATTATACAGCACAAATAAAAGAAACACGTCGCCGTGAACTTTTAATCCTTCTTCATAGATGGAGCTCCTATACTCCAGGCAGCATAGAGCCCAACATCCTATAGGTCCGACGCAATATGTTTTATTGAGAATCAGTCAATAACTAGTGATTTAAAATTAATGATGATAAACGATATAAAATATTAACACAAAGCAATAACGCGCCATCTATACATATAAAACAAAAGGATTTAAAAGCGCGAATGTTTCTTTTATACATAAAACGAACTTCTACTGTCCTTACTGCGATGAAAAAATATATTGGGAGGGCTTGGCTCATCAGTGGTGAACCCTCCCACCCCCTTGGCGAAACCGCTGGGAGGGTTCACCACTGATGAGCCAAGCCCTCCCAATATATTTTTTCATCGCAGTAAGGACAGTAGAAGTTCGTTTTATGTATAAAAGAAACATTCGCGCTTTTAAATCCTTTTGTTTTATATAAAATATATACTATAGATTGATGAAATAAATTTACATATTTACCGTCGGTTGTTATCTCTATCTAGAGAAAGTCCTCTTGAACCTCAACTCAGCTCTGCGCTTTAGAAAAACTTGTGGATTCACGGTCTGACAGATGCGCCCAGGTTGTCCTCATACAACCTTTCTCCTGCAACCCAGCCTTGCAGGGGGGGGGGGGGGTTCTCGCAATACAAACACACATACAGCTTTATTAAAACCACTGGTTTTATACAGATTCACCGCAGAAAGGAAGCATAGATAAAGCTCCTATACTCTAGGCAGCAACAGAACCCAAGAACAGCCTTCAGGTCCGACACATGTCCAGTGGCCACAGAATCCACCGTGCATAGGTTAGCGTATCACTGAAAAGGCGAGTGTGGAATTAACCGCGTTTTAGTCTTCGTTTTCCTCATCCAAATGGACCACGGTATTCGGCGATTCTATTAATCTCCTCTGAACAGTGACTGCGGTCTTGTAGAATTTATATAAACCAAAGGGGAGACTTACATCATTGTATTCACCTAGTTATATACAAGTATTTTATTGTATTTGTTGATTATCGGATTGAGACAAGGATAAGCTACCCAATCTGAGTAATAATAAAGTTTTATGTGACGAAAGTATTGCTACTAAAATACTGGTTGTATTTCGAATATTCGTAGGAATAGTGAGTGTGAATACTGACCGGGATAATCTATCGATACGAAATGATAAAATAGGTGTAAATTCATGTTGAAATGAAGGATTCTTATAAAAAAGGGGTTTCTCTTCTGCATTGGTCCTCTGTATTCATGATATATCTGCCCATTTTTCTAGAGAAAGTTTTTTTTTATTATTATCCCAAGTACACGTGTTACAGGTAATTATAATCATGGTGGGTAGAAGTTGGCGACTGCTTTTTACTGTAAGTGCACTACATAGACACATGAAAATCAGTTCGACTTTTGCATTTACAAATGTTCCTGAGTCACATTTGGTTACTTGCACTCACTGGTGGGGTTGGAATTTTGAAAGAATCAGGGGCTATTGGAGCATTTTTTTAAATTAGAAAAAATTGCCCAATGCGGGTTTCGATCGGGTCATAGCGGTTGAAAACCAAAGGTTTAGACCATCCTTCCACCGATCCCCTTAAGAATATGTTAACTATGGGATAACTCTGGAAAGACCTGTTCAGTTTGAAACAACTTTACCCAGTTGAGACTTACCGCCAGGTATCTGGTTTCAATCAATAAAAGACGACGTTTTCTACTCCGGATTACTGTATCCTCGCTGTACACCCAAGTTATCGTCGAACTCAATGTTTGCCATTTGGCTGAGATTTATTACTTCCTATATATTACATGGGGGTAATCTAGATTACTGGCTCTTATCTCCTCCGGGTCTTGCAGAAGTCGAGCCTCTCCGTGGAATACACCCACTGAACTTTGGAACGGACGTTTCCCATGGTAAGAATTAAGCCTTGCTAATTATCTAGACAAAAGAGCGTGCGTTTTTCACATGGCAAGATATAAGACTTGCTAATTATCTAGACAATAGAGTATGCGTTTTTCCCATGGCAAAGTTTAAGCCTTGCTAATTATATAGACAAAATAGTGCGTGTTTCCCATGGCAAGAATTAAGCCTTGCTAATTATCTAGACAAAAAAGTGTGTATGTTTCCCATGGTAAGAATTAAGCCTTGCTAATTATCAAGACAAAAATGTGTGTGTGTTTCCCATGGTAAGGATTAAGCCTTGCTAATTATCTAGACAAAAAAGTGTGTGTGTTTCCCATGGTAATAATTAAACCTTGCTAATTATCTAGACAAAAAGGTGCGCGTGTTTCTCATAGCAAGAATTAAGCCTTGCTAATTATCTAGACAAAAAGGTGTGCGTGTTCCCATGGCAAGAATTAAGTATTGCTAATTATCTAGACAAAAAAGTGTGCGTGTTTCCCATGGTAATAATTAAGTCTTGCTAATTATCTAGACAAAAGAGAGTGCGTGTTCCCATGGCAAGAATTAAGAATTGCTAATTATCTAGACAAAAAGGTGTGCGTGTTTCCCATGGCAAGAATTAAGCCTTGCTAATCATCTAGACAAAAAGGTGTGCGTGTTTGTCATGGTAAGAATTAAGCCTTGCTAATTATCTAGACAAAAAATAGTACGTGTTTCCCATGGCAAGAATTAAGCCTTGCTAATTATCTAGACAAAAAGGTGTGCGTGTTTCCCATGTCAATAATTAAGTATTGCTAATTATCTAGACAAAAAGTGTGCGTGTTTCCCATGGTAAGAATTAAGCCTTGCTAATTATCTAGACAAAAAAGAGTACGTGTTTCCCATGGCAAGAATTAAGACTTGCTAATTATCTAGACAAAAAAGTGTGCGTGTTTCCCATGGCAAGAATTAAGCATTGCTAATTATCTAGACAAAAAAGTGTGCGTGTTTCCCATGGCAAGAATTAAGCATTGCTAATTATCCAGACAAAAAGTGTGCGTGTTTCCCATGGTAAGAATTAAGCATTGCTAATTATCTAGACAAAAAGTGTGCGTGTTTCCCATGGTAAGAATTAAGCCTTGCTGATTATCTAGACAAAAAAGTGCGCGTGTTTCCAATGGCAAGAATTAAGCCTTGCTAATCATATAGACAAAAAAGTGTGCGTGTTTCCCATGGTAAGAATTAAGCCTTGCTAATTATCTAGACAAAAGTGTGCGTGTTTCCCATGGTAAGAATTAAGCCTTGCTAATTATCTAGACAAAAAGTGCGCGTGTTTCCCATGGCAAGAATTAAGCCTTGCTAATTATCTAGACAAAAAGTGTGCGTGTTTCCCATGATAAGAATTAAGCCTTGCTAATTATCTAGACAAAAAGTGTGCGTGTTTCCCATGGTAAGAATTAAGTCTTGCTAATCATATAGACAAAGAATGTATCACCATCTACATAATGCTATTTTAATTGGTACTACGACATGCTGAAAATACAGTAACTGAAATACAGCAAGTTGATAATAATCGAAAAAATAGATGAGAAAATATTTTCGGCTATTAGTAAAGTATACACTCATGGACAAAATTTAAGGAAGTTCTACCGTTTAGCATTATATCAAGATTCAGACAATAACTCTCAAAAGATATTTGGTACGTAGTAACCTTTATTGAAGACACACAATATGTCTAAATGTAGACAAAATTGCCTCTGTCTTTTTTTTTTTAAATACAGACAAATGTCGACAACAAAGACTTTCCACCTTCTTACGTTTTGTCCATGAGCGTATGTATTACGAATATATTTCCATATCAATCACTGACATTAATTATATCGATATTTCAACGAAACGACGCAAAGATGAAGATGACAGAGAGTCGCTCAAACGTAAAGAAAACAAAGATAGTTGTTTAATGTGAACATATTCACTCCTATATACAACCATATATCAATGGAGATATTTCAGTACAGATATTGATCTATATTAAGAAAGTATACTTATCCCGACAAAATGGACGTAAAACTTACGCGGTCATCTCTCACCCGTCTCTGAAAACTATCAGATTCGGACTGATGATAAACCTTAACATCAGTTCTATAAATTTCAGAATCTCGAAGGCTTCATGACATCCAAGCTCGCCTGAATGGCAAGTGCCATTATATAGTCCGAAACTCATTTTTCCAAAGTAGGGGTTCTGAATTTACCAAAGCTGGTGTTGTAGTTTTGTAACCGGTCCGAGTTTCTATAGTTTTTAGAGGTGGTAGAGAGTTGGTGCATAGGTTACGGGTCTATTCTGATGGGAGAAGTGACCTTTCATTTAGTATAAAACGACATTGTACTATTAAAAAATAAAAATACAACCTTTCGCAATGAGTTTCTTTTATTTTATTCCGTGTCATGCATTGATTGTCCATCAATATACGTAGGAGAAACAAGCAGGAAAATAATGACAAGATTGAAGGAACATACTTACAATATGAAGACCAAAGATTCAAGATCCCTCATTTTTCAACATACCATGGATACCGGCCACAAATTTAATTTAGACAGTCCAACTTGCCACTACAGTAACATAACCACCAAATCTGAAAGATTAATCCTTGAATCGTTGATTTCCAAACAACACAATAGCATTAATCGTAGAATAGATATCCCAGAACAATTTTGTCATATACCATACCACAAAAATCAGATTTCTCGCTTATCCAATCCATAGTCTGAAACTTTATTAAAATATTGAAATTTAAGGTTAATTTACTTCCAATTGTTAAACATAGTAAAATAGTAATAATTTATGTAGATTTAATAATTTTCTTTCTGATAAATTTATGTAAAATTTGTAACAAATTAAATGTATATAACGGTCTCTCAAAAATCAAATAGTTCATTTTGCCTCTAGAAGGGCGGCTCCAGCCCGAAATTTAAATAAAATAAACTCATTGCGAAAGGTTGTATTTTTATTTTTTAATGTTTGTAGCGCAATTTTTCGTTTACTTCAACATTGTAATATACTTATACTATAAACTAAAGTGCCAGGAGAAAATGATTCTGAATTTACCAAAGCTGGTGTTGTAGTTTTGTAACCGGTCCGAGTTTCTATAGTTTTTAGAGGTGGTAGAGAGTTGGTGCATAGGTTACGGGTCTATTCTGATGGGAGAAGTGACCTTTCATTTAGTATAAAACGCCATTGTACTATTAAAAAATAAAAATACAACCTTTCGCAATGAGTTTATTTTATTTTATTCCGTGTCATGCATTGATTGTCCATCAATATACGTAGGAGAAACAAGCAGGAAAATAATGACAAGATTGAAGGAACATACTTACAATATGAAGACCAAAGATTCAAGATCCCTCATTTTTCAACATACCATGGATACCGGCCACAAATTTAATTTAGACAGTAAATGAAAAAAAAAAGAAAAAATAATAATTTTCTCCTGGCACTTTAGTTTATAGTATTTATATTCCAAGGAGAAAGTTTCTATGTTTAAATAAATTGTACTATACTTTGGCTATCTATATCTCCGTATAGGTCAACATAACAGAGTATTGATAGTGAGGTTAGAAAAAGGTATTATACGTATAGATGTTGAGTGAAATGTGATCGCATAATGCAATTACCAATATTACAAAAGGAGAAGGGAGTCAGTAGAAGGATGGTCTAAACAGTTGGTTTTCGAACGCTACGACCCAGGTTCGATTCCCGCATTGGGCACTTTTTCATGATTAAAAAAAATGCTCCAATGGCCTCCGATTCTTGCCAAAGTCCAACCCCACTACCAGCGAGTGCAAGTAATCAAACGGGGCTCTGGCACATTTGTAAGTGCCAATTCGAAATGTTTTTCACATGTGGTGCACTTACAGTAAAAGAAGTCGCCTTCTTCTACCCACAATGCTTATCATGTCCTGTGCCACGTGTATTAGGGATTAGCAAAAAAAAAAGGGGGGGGGGGATTGTTTTGAAACTTAGCTTTAATAGAGTTTTGAATTCACTATTACTCCAATTCGGGCCCATACGCACTGCCTTTTTGGTAAAATTGTTAGCTTCCCTCAGACTTCGAGTGATTTAGTACTTTATCTTCAACAACAACAACAAAAGCTTCAAAATAATGAAACAAGATTGGATCGACAGAATTTTTAAAAGTCCATAGTTAGACAAATATTCTCAAAGTTTCTAAAATTACAAAAAGATGATCAGATGTACATAGATGCTGATGGTAATTTTCTGATATTCTGAATATTAAACCTGAAACCTTTTTATATGTGTCCACTCTCAATTGATATAAAGAAATGAGTTTCTAGACATTCTGACTGTATCTAGATATTCTATTTAAATGTTCAAATATTCTCTAGTCTCTCTATGGTAAGATGTTCTCATGCTGAAGTTATGTTTGTGTTTCAGGAGTTGTGAAGGATTTCAAAGATAATTGTCCAGCTTCAATATCTTCATTGTAACCAGGTAAGTGACATTTTGTACTTTGTAACATTGAAACATTCTCAAAGTTGAGAAATTACAGGAGTTTACATCAGTGCCGCGCTAGCATTATACGCAGAAAAAACTTTAATCTTCAATACACAACTTTAATTCACACACACCTAAACCAATAAAACATATCTAGAACCGATTTATAAATGTATTTATTATATGCGCTTACATATACAGCGAAATCCCTTGTTTTTTAAATCAAAATATAGGAAGAATATATTTCTATATTTTGTTTTATATCACAAAATTCAACACTCTAATTATAAACATTCTCACCCTTAACTTGCTAAACAGATTCCACTATAAACACCTGCATGATGTAGAAGTTATTCTCTTATATATGTTTATTGAGAATTATTGTAAAATGGTCAAATATATTATCTATTTGTCTTTAAAAATGGAATTTCAGAAATCAAACAACTGTATTGTTGACTAAAGACGTTTGGTAGATTCCATCGATATCTAAAAATTAATAAAAAATGTAACAATATGTATCTTTGTGAAAAAATAGTACAAATGTGATATTGTACTAGGATAAGGTGCATAAATTATGAAAAAGGCATATTTTTTATTGGAAAAGATAACTTTCGAGCAACGACGCTCTTTTACTGGCTTAACAATATTAATTCGAGAAATACAAACTGTTTGTAAAAACAGATGTTTAGCTGCACACATGCATCGATATGTTTGGAGCCAAAAGTTTGGGATTATAACGACTATAAATAGCATTTTATTCGCGATAGAACGTTGTGACCCACTGTATGTATTACATCCCAAACATGATGCGACGCCAGCCATCTCTGTCTTGAGCTCAATGTATATCTCGGCGACCGTTAAGTCAGTGAGTTCCTTTAATTGGTCCACGAAATGTATCGACGGGCGTCCAGGTATGTGTCGCCCAGACGTCTTTCCAGTCAGTATGTTGTATTCCATTCCCCTGCGTCACACAATGTGACCGATTTAAAGACTATACTGCGTTAGAATAGGCTCGATGTCAATTTGTATTGAGGATGGTTCTTATCCTTTCAGAAAGCATTTTACTTTACAAGGACTTTCAGCTGTAAGGCACTTGCTCCCTAAATGCTAAACAATGCCGACCTACTTACAGTAATTACAGAGTTCTATTATTCAATTCAATATATGCCTTTTATTATTATCTAATGATTTAATTATGGATTTCTCTATTTTAAAAACAAATAAGGGGGTCGGTGGAAGGATGGTCTGAACCGCTGGTTTTCGACTGCTACGACCCGGGATCGAATCCCGCATTGGGCACTTTTTTCTAATTAAAAAAATGCTCCAATGGCCCCCGAATCTTGAAAAGGTTCAACCCCTCCAGCGAGTGCAAGTAACCAATCGGTACTCTGGCACATTTGTGAATGTAAAGTAGAACTGCTTTTCACATTGTGTAGACATGTGGTGTACTTACAGTAAAAGTAGTCGCTAACTACCCACCATGATTATCATGACCTGTACCACGTGTACTAGGGATAATAATAAAATTATAATAATAATTATTATATTGTATATATATAGAAATTAAAGAAAAAGAAGACATATCTTGACTAAAAGCATTTTGGTCAGGATATACCTACTTTGTTTTTAATATCAATACCTAAACTTTTTATTTTTTTCTATTGTTTTCTAATAGATAGAAAGGTAAACTATATAGATTTATAAATATGAAAATAAATATCTGGTAAATATTTTATTTACGTTCTATAAAAAAAGTTACATAAACAGACACACTCATACAATAATTTCCAAACAAAAGATTACTTCCTAACAACGGGCGCCATGTCGTGGATCGGCATTTATTGACAGAAGTAGAGCCAAAAGGATTATTTTAAAAGAAGCGAATGGAGAGGAAATATTATGGGAATTCTTGGTTTCTCTTACCTCATTTCTCCCTACGCTGTAACAAATGGGCTGTTAGGTAAAGAATGGAAAACCCATGTTAATATTTTAAGGCTCTTTCTACGATGTTTCAAATCTCTAATAAGCCCAAAATAAATTGAAGAACAAAGGCGAGCTAAGCCTATATTATATTATTGCAGACGACTGGATTACTTATCTGCTGCTTCTATATTTCCGCCATTTTCTATCGTCTGCTGGTTTCTATTAGATCTCTTCATACGATTATGTGACGATTTAATTGGTTCTATACACGGAGGTGTCTTATTGGTGGGATTGAAAGGGATTTATAAATACAATAGAATATAGAATACCTAATCAATATTTTGTTTATCTATTTGTAGAGATGCAATCACTTATTCGTAAATTACAACATATGAGAGACTTATTATCTTAGATCAAATCGTACAAGTCGTGGTACAATTTGTCATAGTTCTGTAATAGTTAAGCAAAGATATTGTTGTTGTTGCCGTGTCCAATGAAGAGCCTTAGATGTCTCCATGCATCTCTATCACAGCAGCAGCAATGTCCTCTATCTTGGGTGTGTAAAGCTGCTTTTCTGGATCCATGTCAATTTTCTGTTGTTGTCGTGTCCAATGAGGAGCCTCAGATATCTCCATACATCTTGGTTGTGTAAAGTGCTGTTCTGTGTCCATGTAAATTTTATGTTGTTGTTGTCGTGTCCAATGAAGAGCCTCAGATGTCTCCATACATCTCTATCACAGCAGTCGCAATGTCCTCTATCTTGGATGTGTAAAGCTGCTGTTCTGGGTCCATGTACATATTCTGTTTTTGTCGTGTCCAATGAACACTTCAGATGTCTCCATGCATCTCTATCACAGAAGTTGTAATGTTCTCTATCTTGGATGTGTAAAGCTGCTGTTCTGGGTCCATGTCAATTTTTTGTTGTTGTCGTGTCCAATGAAGAGCCTCAGATATCTCCATACATCTCTATCACACTTGGGTGTGTAAAGCTGCTGTTCTGGGTCTATGTCAATTTCTGCAAGGTTGCGGCCATTGCTGGATATGTGAATATGTGGCTAGGTGTTAGTTTAACGTCAGGGAAATTTTTGAATGCCTTGTAGGTTCTTGTGCCATCTGTAGGTATTGTCATTACTTTATAATGTTTCATTCAGAGTCTTATGACAGTTTTTGTTATTCCTTTAAAAATAAAGATGGTATATATATATATATACTAAATTAATCTTAAATATAATTATGATGGTAGTAAAATGTCTTTGGAAATATCACGTTGCACACATTGTGTTCGGTAACTATCAAAGCGAGAACACCAAATTTTAAAGTTTAAATTGAATGCAATAGCGCGTCATCTGTCGTTAGAATTGTAAACTATTTTGACGCATATGTTTCTTTTAGAATGAAACATTTTTCTACTGCCCTTACAGCAATGATAAAAATAATGGGAAAGCCTGGCTCTGGTTTCCTAGTTTAATCTACCATACCGTTGGAATATTTAATTTGGCTGTTTTTCTTTTATACTGATACCAAAACTAGACTTCAATAAAGGGTATATTGAATGAAATATAGACATAAGATTTGAAGCCAGTAGATATACATATAATTATAAATATACAGGGTGATCCAAAAGTCCCGCACAACTTTAAAAATTAATAACTCTGCGAATATTTGCGCTAGAGCAATGCGGTAAACACCATTGTGTTCAGGATGCAATGGGATTTTTTATGGCAAATAATGAAAAATTCGAAATTGATTTTAGTTACAACTTTATTCGCTAGATGGCGCTCTACCAGAATTAGAGATTCAGCGGCCAAGTTGTTTGATAAATTGAAAAATATAACTGAACGACACGTATTTTTCCTTTTTTGAATACCAGGAAAGAACCCTAATAATATCAAATGATAAATTAATAAAACACCATTCCGCCAAAAGTTAGAAGAATTGGTTGACGATTTTAAATACAATCTGAGATATGTAAAATAGGTATATGCAAATTAAAACATGTAGCAAAAAATATTTATATTTTAGATGGAGTTTTTTTAAATAGATTGAATGTTTGAAAATAACTACTGATATCAATACACGATTTTTGAAATGTTAATATAGTACCAAAAATTATGATGGCACTACTAATAGGATTTCGTGCTATAAGGAATGTGTAGTTTCTTGACTAATTGGCGGCACTTGACTATTTAACTGGATATTTGTCATGATCCAAAAATGAAATATAGAGGGGAGTGACAAAATATATTTGTCGTACTTTATTCCAAATATCCTATGGGTTTGTCAAATGTTATCATTGTTTATTATACTGTACATAATTTTGAAAATGTATCCCCTCAAAAAAAAATCATTTTTAAATCGACCTTTTGCGTTGAAAAACGTAGTAGTAAAATCATTTTGTATTATCTTTTGAGCAAAATTTCTAAAGTTGGGGGGGAGGGGGGGGATACAGAGAATATTCCTTATGCTATTTCTTCTAATGAGCGAAAAGCGATAAACTAAACATAAGGGATAAAATTGTGTATACCAGTGTTATTCGATAAGTTATAACACTTTGGCCTGCACGACATAATACAAGATGTGGACAAATGACAAACAAAAAATTACTGCTCACAGAAAAAAAATGAGTCAAGATGTGAGGACAGAATTTATTATTCCATAACCCAAAACAAAGAGCTGCAAAATATAACACATGAGGTAACTGCCTTCTCTGTTGTATTAGGTCACAATCCTTGCTCAATGTGGCGCCCTTCATTCTCAAACACCGCCTGCAGACGATAGATGACAGAATGGTCACAATTAAATAGTTGAAATTTAAAAAACGTGCTATCTGATAGAAGCCTTTAACATGGCCAATGTGGTAGGCCGGCATCGATAAAAACGCGACTTAATGTACCCCCATAACCGAAATTGTAAGGCGTCAAGTCTGGTGATATTGGAGGCCACTGGTATATAAAGTGGCGACTTATCAACGAATTTCACCGAACGTATCCTTCAGCAATTGTTTGGCACCGCGGGAGATATGAGGAGGTCCTCCAACTTGCATGAATGTTATTTCGCTTAGTGCTTGTCTGTCCTGCAATATGGGAATACCCTTTTCTCTCAAAGTTGAACATAACGTTCACCAAGTTAGAAAAACGGTTTTTAAAATTCTTCCATTGATTTTTTTCAAAGAAAAATGGCCCAATAATAAAAGAAGAAGTGAACCCACACAAAACTGTAACTCTATGCTGATGAAGTGGTATTTCTGTAAAAATCCTAGGGTTTTCTGTTGCCAAAATGTGGCAGATTTGAATGTTAAATTCCTCCTTTAGATAAAAGTGAGCATCATCTGTTCTTAGAACATTTGACAGCCAGTTTTCATCAATATCAAATTGCCGGAAAACCCATGCAGCGAATTCTTGACGCTTCTCAAAATCGCACACTTTCAACTCGTGAAAACTTTGAATTTTGTTAGGGTATTTTTATAGAAAAATCCTAAATGTGTGTTCTCTCCAAACTGTTCCATACGAAATCCCTGTTTGTCGAGAAACTTGTCTAGCACTTACTTCTCCATACGTGGATAACGTTTCAATAGCTTCAGCATTCTGAAAAACCGTAACAGCCACTGACTTGCATGTCGATGGTCTTCCACTCCGAGGTTTTGCTTCCAGAGATCCAGTTTCCTAAAACTTTTTATCAATCGCTTTAGAGAATAACAACTCATGGGTCCTTTACCGCTTCGAATATCTTTAAAGGAACGAAACGCTCGTAAAGCTTCAGTGGCAGATTCTGAATCACAATTTAAAAAATTCACCAAGAGTGCTTTATCCTGTAGTGACGGCATTCCAGGGGGAAGGGAAAAGTCCGACCACACCTCCTTGCGGTCCCCCCTGGACCCTTGGAATATTTGACCAAATTCTGGTTCGTTTCCAAGATAACTAACGTTGCAACGGCACCCATTTTCAAATGAAGAGCAAAACTGATATCTCCAGTAATGCTACCGCGTCCGGGGTAACCGCCGCGTCAGGAGCTGCAGCTCGAGCTCATGATGAGAAATCTACTACAAGGACACAATTCAATCTACTACAACTCAATATAAATGGTACCCAGAGGAAAATAAAGAGCTGACTTGTCTTCTCTGTGACAACAATGTACATATTTCTTGTCCTCAGGAGACAAAATTGAATCAGAATCTGAGATTCAATATCAAATATTATACAACACTACGAAAGGACAGACCGGGAAAATTCGGAGGAGGACTTGCCGTTTTGATTAAAACCTTAGAAATCAAATTTAAGGAAATCGCCTATAATCAGAGTAAGCCTAGAGAAATCACGACAGAAGCTCAGTCAATAGAAATCTATCTTACAGATAAAACAATTCCAATCATAAATGTTTATCACCACGATAATACTAACATCAATACAGGCCTGATAGAGACATTAAGTGAAGCGTCTTCGGATATCGCAATCATACTTGGTGATTTTAACGCCGAAAGACCAACTTGGGGATCACCTGTCCAGGATAACAAAGGTCAGCAGATTGAGGACATGCTAACCGACCTCGACCTTACACCGTTAAATAACGAAAAGAACACCTATCTATCCAAGTCCACAGGCACAGAATCCGCAATAGACATCACAGCGATAAATTACAACATCGCACCCACAACACAATGGAAAATTCTGAAAAGTGCAATCAGTGACCACAGACCAATTTTAACAACCCTAAAATTCAAAATTGAGAATTTCCAACAGAATAAAAGAACACTAGAAAAAAATTCACAGAAAAGCTTGAAGAACTGTGCAACGAAGAATTAAATCACAGAACGATTGACAAAAATTTGGAAAAATTCTCTTCGAACATATCCAAAGCTGCAAAAGTATCGACACCTAGAAGTAGACGTAAAGACCTGTGAATACTTTACTGGAAGGACCACAATATCGAGGCAATGATTTCAGAGAGACAATATCAATGAACCTTTTAAAACAAATAAAACAGAAGAAATCATAAAGGAACTCATTGAAATTAGTCACAAAATAGAACAAGAAATTTGGATATTCAAACTAGAGAGAGAGAGAAAAATGGGCAGAATTCTGCGAAAAAAAATGGATCCAAAAAAGGAAAGCCATCACTGGAATATAATTAGTGTTATAAAACAATCAAAACCAACACTTATCCTCCAATACTCTAACCGATATGAATAGCGAGAACGAACAAACAGATGGCTGAAATAATTGCTGAATATTTTTCAAGCACTTCCAGACTCAGCTATACAAATGAAGGCAGGACTCTAAAAAATAATATAAACAGGTTAGTTAAACAAGCAAGAAATTACCATCAACAAGATATTTACTCGAGAGACTTCACACTGAATGAGCTAAACTCATCAATAGAAAAGTTAAATCCAAGAGGTCACCAGGAGATAATCTAATTTTTGGTTAAATGATTAAACACTTTGGAGACAAAGCTAAAAATCAACTCCTACAAATGCTGAACATTTCATGGCAAACTGGTAAACTACCAAAGAATTGGAAAATATCAATTATAGTGCCAATACTGACACCAAACAAAGATGCCAAGGAATACAAGAACTATCGGCCAATTGATCTCACCAGCATACTTTGTAAAATAACAGAATGAATTATCCACTCTAGGTTCATAGTCTGGCTCACTAACAATAATAAAATAAACTTCTACCAAACTACCTAAAGATCCAGACACTGTACAACTGATAAACTGTTCTACTTCTGTCAATCAATAATAGATTTCTAGGAAAAACCGCCAAAGAAAACAACGGCCGTATTCCTGGATAAGACCTCATCTTTTTATCGAGTGTAGAAATTATTTGAAAGGCTGCACAACATCGGAGTAAGAGGAAAACTCATAATCTGGATTACAGACTTCTTAAGGGGAAGAAGGATAAAGTTTCGGGTCAATGGAACATTTTCCAAGGACCGAAGAACATGGGCTGGTGTACCTCAGGGATCTGTGCTCAGTCCTCTACTCATCTCGTTATATATTAACTGTTGTTTATGTAAATAGAAGAATATTATTTGTATTATTTAAAGCCTCATTATGTAAAAAATATATGTGTATATAAATTGGACATTTGTTGTTGGTCAAACGAAAAGAATAAGAGATAAAAAAAGAGTCATGGTCAAGTTTGAGTTGTTGTACATCTAATTACGACACAACCTTAACAGCATCCATCCTCACTGAAGACACAAAAGTTGCCTGTTATGCAGATTATATAGCCATATGGCACACAAGTAGCAGTACAGAAATATCAGAAAAATACTGAACACATCAATGAGAGGACTGGAGAAGTGGGCAATGAAACTCAAAATGACAATAAACCCAATAAACACAAACCTATAGGTCTTCTTCACTGACAGGAAAAAAGGCATGAATTCAACTCCAAAATAAGCATAAACAATCATATAATTGATAAAACTTGATCTGCAAATTACCTAAGTGTGATACTTGATGAGGAATTGCGATTTACAGAACACATAATTAGCACCTCAAATAGAGCTACCAGAAACCTAAACATTCTGAGAAGTCTATGTGGAACAAATTAGGGAGCAAAACCCAAAATTCTCAGAACAACATATATCACCTTAATAAGGCCAATAATGGAATATGCAACACCTGTTTGGGCTCCCTCAAGTTCATCACTAAAAAGAAGACTAGACAGTGTTCAAGCAAAAGCGGCCAAATTAATCACTGGTTCTATTTCAAATACCAACAATTAGAAAATTCAGAGAGAATGTGGTCTAGACCTACTTGAAAGCAGAAGACAATTAAAAACAATAAAATTCACCAATAGCTTAAAAACTAAAGAAACTGAACACATATCCCATAGAACCTATTTAAACTGGACACAAAAAGAAAGGCTCAAAAGATCTTCAACACTTCAGTACAACAACAATATTAGAAAGAGCATAATAATAAACATAATGAATTTCAAATTTGAGAATAACCAATATTTCCTATCCCATTGCCATCAAATGTAATCATCAATCTTAACCTGAATGAACCCTGCAATAAAAAAAAGAGAACAAAAACATACTTAAAAGAAAGGACTTGACACAATTGGTTTATGCGATCAGATAAATTATTTAACAGCATATACAGATGGATCATCAGACCTTACCATAAGTAATGGAGGGGCTGGAATTAACATAATACTGCAAGATGGAACATACATCAAAATCAAAGAAGGAGCAAGAAAGATTTCGTCAAACTTCACTTGTGAACTGACAGCTATCTGGAAAGCTCTTGATGTATGCCTGAACCAACCATCCCTGCATCAAGCAGAAGGAATTATAATATACCGTACAACGACTTCATATCCGATCTAGAAGCAATTCAGAAGGGCAATACTATAATCACACAGAAAATACACTCGTTACTTACTCAACTGATATCATTGGAGAATAACTGCATTCTACAATGGATTCCTGCCAGTGTTTGGATCGGGGGTAATGAAATGACAATTGAATTTGCAAAAGAAGCCAGAAAGTTGAGCCGAAGGAAAGAACAAATGTCATTATTTGACGCTGATGCTTTTGCAAAATACAAGATAATTAAACAAAAAATAAGAAAAGATCAAAATGTGAAATAAATTCCGAGAGAAAAATGACAAAACTATAACAAGATTTAGAACAAAACATTATAAAGGATGACAATACATCCAGATGGCACAAGAACCTATAGAACATGCAACAACTGTCCTGGTGTGGAACTAACACCTATCCACATATTATCATGCCCGCAGCCTTGCAGAAAATTGACATAGACCCAGAGCAGCTGCTTTACACACTCAAGATAGTGGACAATGCTGCTGCTGCAGTGATAGAGAGATGCATGGACAAGCTGAGGCTCTTTATTGGACACGACAAAAACAACAGCGGCATTCCAGAGTAAAATAAATCATCAGAGATAGATAAATATTTTTCAAATGAATTAAAATAAATATAATCGATACTGAGAGAAAGTTGAATTTAAAAAAATAGAAAATTATTATTTTCGAAATTAAAAAAGCTGAGAGGATTCCAGCAAACCGCATCTAAAATATCTTTTTTTTTTTTTGCTACATGTTTAAATTTGCATATACCTATTTTACATATCTCAGATTGTATTTAAAAATCGTTAACCATTTCTTCTAACTTTTGGCGAAATGGTGTTTTATTAATTTATCATTTGATATTATTAGGGTTCTTTCCTGGTATTCAAAAAGGAAAAATACGTGTCGTTCAGTTATATTTTTCAATTTATCAAACAACTTGGCCGCTGAATCTCTGATTCTGGTAGAACGCCATCTAGGGAATAAAGTTGTAACTAAAATCAATTTCGAATTTTTCATTATTTGCCATAAAAAATCCCATTGCATCCTGAACACAATGGTGTTTACCGCATTGCTCTAGCGCAAATATTCGCGGAGTTATTAATTTTTAAAGTTGTGCGGGACTTTTGGATCACCCTGTATATGACTCAAAACGAAACACTATAATGGAATGACAATACACTCAGATGGCACAAGAATATTCAGGATATATAACAATTGTCCTGGTGTGGAACTAACACATACCCACATATTATCATGTCCAGAAAAGGGCGCAGCCTTGCAGAAAATTGACATGGACCCAGATATTTTCACACCCAAGATGGATAACATTGCGACTGATGTGATAGAGATATATGGAGACATCTGAGGTTCTTCATTGGACACGACATGAACAGAAAATTGACATGGACCCAGAACAGCAGCTTTACACACCCAGAATAGAGGACATTGCGACTGCTGTGATAGAGATGTATGGAGACATCTGAGGCTCTTCATTGGACACGACAACAACAACATAAACCTTTTTATGTACACTTTAGTTAAATTAGTATATAAAAAGGACAAAAATATTGAATTGAAAACAAAAAACAAAAGATTGTGTGAACGTATTTACATAATGATAAACAAAGTATGCATACAATCCATTATTTTGTCCAATGGATGGTCATGGGTCACGTTGGCCGGTAGTCTAACATACAATCGGCTTACAAAAGGACAAATTTGCCCCGAAGGTCTTGAGTTACAATCTGAACACCTGATCAAAATATATTTCTACTTGAAACACCAGTTCTTATAATTTCCTTCTCCTTTTATATATTTTGTTGAAATTTCATATATTCTTTATGATATATATTATTCTGGAGGCATCTAAAACACAAATAAAAGTCTTACATCGGGAATTTTTAAAAATAATATATATGAATTGTTTAAAATGAAAGCAGAGGAATGCTTCTTTTTTGTTTCAATAGAAAAAGATTGTTACATTATTTCAAAACTTTAAACTTTTATTTCTATTTCTTAGAAATAAAAAAAAATTGGAGGGTTCTTTATTAGATCTTTTGCAAGGAATTATTTCGGGCCGACATTTTGGTACCTTTACATGGGGCGGGGATAAAATTGTAATTTCTTAATAGAATGTTGTGTTAATTAGTTTTGTAATCAGAGATAATGAGTGGGTATACATAGGTAGTAGTGTATTTTAAACTGATATCATTTTAATAATAAATTAGAGTTCATATGTCCGTTAGTGTGATCAGAAAGATAGGCTGGGGGTCGGTGGAAGGATAATCTAAACCGTTGGTAATCGACCGCTATGACCCGGGTTCGATTCCCGCATTGGGCACTTTTTTTCTGATTAAAAAAAATGCTCCAATGGCCCCCGATTCTTGCAAAAGTCAAACCCCACCTGCGAGTGCAAGTAACCAAAAGGGACTCTGGCACATTTGTAAGTGCAAAGTCGAACTGCTTTTCACATGTGTAGATATGTGGTGTACTTACAGTAAAAGCAGTTGCCTTCTCTACCCACCATGATTATTATGGCTTGTACCACGTGTACTAGGGATAAGCAAAAAAAAAAAAAGAGAGATTGGCTAGCTCTAATTTCTCATATAGAGTACTAGTCGAATGACCCGGGCAATGCCCGGGGTAGTGTTGCTGGTTGGTTTGTAATTCCAAACGGAGTCCAACAACAAATTATTTTTTGCAAAATCAACTTTTAATCACATTTATCTAATACAAATTATCAGAAGGGGTTAAATTGTTGCATACATGTTGACGTTCTTTTTGTTTATATCTGTCGTGGTCAAATAACATTTTAATATTATACAATTTTAAAATATATGTGTTTGATATATTATATATAAATATTTACATTTTACATGATTTATGATTTATATTCAGAATGATATATAATTATTTTATTATATATTTTTTTAATATGACAACAAAATGTGATATTAATGTTAATTTATATAATTTTAATAAAGTATATTTTATGAGCATTATATGTTTAAGATGAATATTTTAATTTAATATTTGAATTAAATATTTATTAAACAAATTAAAACTTATAATGAAAATATGAAAAGTTAATATTTAGTAGCCGCTACATAATTCTTAATTATAAACATGTTTAAAATAGTCAAAATGAAGAGTACGACTACATTACTCTCCTCCCAGTAACTAAGTTGCGTATATTTACAGCTGCTCAGCTACTTGGATGTACATCAATATTTACTTATTAAATAGGTTATAGTCTATTAGTCTTGAAATCTAACAGGAAGTTGAATGATTCTTCCAGAACGAGATGTCTTGATATCAGAGGGTACTCGAGTCCGTTCTGAAATATTTGGTCTTGTCACAACTGGCTGTGTCGTAACAAAATTGTCTGATTTAAAATCTCCTAATAAATAAGCTGGCTTCAATCTATCAATAGAAACTGTCATGTCTTTTCCTTTTACACAAATTGTAAAGTATTTTTCAGTTCTAGTCAGAACTGGAAAGGGTCCATTATATGGTGGTTCTAGAGATTTCTTTACCTTATCAACACGAAGGAAAATATGCGAGCACGATGACAAATCCTTGGGCACAAATATATTATATGAAGATTTTACCTTATTTTGTGTTGGTCCCATAGATTCCATTTGCTTTTGGAGTTTATTTGCAAAAGTCTCTGATGATGGCAGGATCTTAGTTTCACAGAAGAATTCTCCTGGAAGACGGATATTTTGTCCATAAACCATTTTAGCAATTGTGAGGTTCGTGTCTTCCTGTAACGCAGTGCGTAATCCAAGAAGAACAGTTGGAAGCGTTTCACTCCAGGCTAAATTATCATGAGTTCTCAGTGCTGCTTTTATTGTTCTATGAAGACGCTCCACTTTACCATTGCACTGTGGGTGGTAAGCTGTAGTATGCTGTAATTTAAATCCACAGAGTCTTGACAGGCATTTAAATGTTTCAGAGGTGAATTGTGCTCCTCGATCTGAAATCAGTCTGTGTAGGGTACCGAATCGTGAAATCCAATTTTCATAGAAAGCCCTAGCTACTCTCTCAGCTGAAATATTTTCCAAAGGAACAACCTCCATCCAATTTGAAAATCTGTCTATACAAGTTAGACAATAAGTATTGCCATTAGATGGAGGTAGAGGACCTACAAGATCAATATGTACCTCGGTAAATCTTTCCATAGGGTCTTGGAATTCTCCAATATTTGACTTAGTATGTCGTGTAACCTTATTTTTTGACATGGGATGCAACATCGAGACCATTGCTGAACATCCTTTTTTATGCTTGTCCAAATAAATTTTGATGACATTTGCTTAACAGTAGATCTGATACCTTGATGGGATAAGCCATGAATTTGTTGAAACATCCTAAATCTAAAAGATTCTGGAATATAAGGCCTAATATGATTTGTAGATGTGTCACACCACAAGTATTTCCCAGATGAAAGAGGATATTGCTTGAAATTCAATGATTTTGATGTACTTTGTAAGTTTCTAAGCTCCTCATCATTTCTTTGTCTTTCTGCAATTTCATCATAATCAAGCAAGGTTAATTCTTCAATTCTTGACAGAGCATCAGCAACAATATTATCTTGTCCTTTAATATGCCGAATATCAGTTGAAAATTGTGATATAAACTGCAATTGTCGCAATTGTCTTGGAGTTGCTTTTTCAGATTTCTGCACGAAAGCATATATTAATGGCTTATGATCTGTGAAAATCACAAACTCTCTTCCTTCTAACAAATATTTGAAATGTTTAATTGAGAGATAAATTGAAAGAAGTTCTCTATCATAGGTGCTGTAATTCTTTTGTGTATTATTTAATTTTTTAGAAAAAAATGCGACTGGTCTCCACATTCCATTTTCTTTTTGTTGAATTACCCCTCCAATTGCTGAATCCGATGCGTCTGCACTTAGTGACAGGGGTAGTTCAGGATGGGGAAAGGATAATAAGGTTGCATTTATTAAACTTTGTTTAAACCTTTCAAATTGAATCTGAGCTTCCTTTGTCCAATGGATTTTACGCCTATCTTTTTTCCTTGCACCTCTAAGGTATTCATGTAAAATTGCTTGAGTTTGTGCCGCATCTTTTAAATATCTTCTATAAAAATTGATCATGCCTAGAAAAGTTCGAAGGTCATGAACAGTTTCAGGTAACTTGTAGTCAACAATTGCTTGTACTTTATCAGGCAAAGGTTTTGAACCTTCTGGTGTAACAAGATATCCTAGAAAATTCAATTCAGTTACACCAAATATAGATTTCGAAACGTTTATTTTGAGACCATATTTATTTAGTCTTTCAAAAATAATTTTGAGATGTCTAGAATGTTCTACCTCACTAGCCGATGCAATTAATATATCATCTAAATAGGGAAAGACAAAATCTAAGCCCCATAAAACTTCATGTATAAATCGTTGGAAAGATGATGGTGCATTTTTAAGGCCAAAATTCATTACATTATATTCAAAAAGTCCAAATGGTGTAATCACAGCTGTTTTGCATTTATCTTTTTCCTAGATTGGTATCTGAAAATAGGCTTTCAGCAAATCAATTTTGGAAAATATCTTGGCGTCTTTTAAAATATGATGAAAATCTTCAATGCATGGTATAGGATATCTGTCTGTGACAGTTTTAGCATTAAGTTGTCTATAGTCGCCACATAATCGGAAAGAACCATCTTTCTTGGCAACCATATGTAATGGACTAGCCCAATGAGATTTTGATGGTCGTATGATATCATTTTCCAACATAAATTTAAATTCCTGCTTAGCAATCGCAAGTCGCTTGGGATCAAGCTGTCTTGCTTTTGAGTGTACAGGAGGTCCTTCAGTTATTATGAAATGTTTTACATCATGTTCTGCTTTAGTCGGAAATAATGCAGGTTTGGTTATATTAGGGTAATTAGATAATAATTTTGAAAAATTTACATTATTGCAAAGTGTCACTATATTATTATTTTCTGTAATAGATGTTATAACTCCATTTATTGCTAAATTGGTAATACCGTCAATTAATTTTCTTTTATTTATATCGATAAGTAAGTTAAATTTGTTTAGAAAATCAGCTCCTAAGATGCCTTTGTTCACCTTGGCTACCACAAATGGCCATTGAAATTCCCGGCGTAACCCTAGATCCGAGGTTAAAATTTTGACACCATAGGTTTCAATTTCCGAACCATTCGCAGCATAGAGCTTGTAGTCGTTTTTACGTTTTTCATTTTTATTAGGAGGTACAATGCTGACATCAGCTCCACTGTCGATTAAAAATTGTAGGCCAGAATTTTTATCTTTTATAAATAGACGATATTTGCAGCAACTATTTAAATTATCTGCTGTAGAATGTGCTGCGTCTTCTACGGCAGCATGGAGTTTTCCTGATTATTCGTCTTATTTATTACCCACTTGCAAGGAGGCTTGCATTTTTCAGGAATACAACGAGCTCCAAATCGAAAGTGGTAATAACAAAAGCTGCCATTTGGATCGTATTTTCTACGGATTCGGCTACTGGATCTAGATCGTTGGCGTTGAGTTCTAAATGATGGCCTTGATCTTGACAGGTTAATTTCAGCTACTTGTTTTTCAAGTGAAGATATTTTTTCTAACAGGTTCTCCATAACATTATGAGAGGTTTGTGAAGAACTAGCCGCACAGACATCAGGAGAAAAAGTCATGTCCATAATCTTATCCGCCATTGATGCTAATTTTGTCACATCTTCATCACTTACAAGCAATATGTTTCTCATTGAGTCAGGTAATTTCTCTAGCCATAAGGTCTTAATTAAATTAGAAGATATATCACTAGTGGCTAAAGATCTCAATTTTTGTAACAATTGACTTGGCTTCATATTTCCAAGTTCTATTCCTGAGATAAGTTTTTTAATTCGAACACTTTCACTATCTTTAAATATATTTAAAAGGCGTGTTTTAGATTCAGTGTATTTAAATTTACTATCGAGAGTAATTATGTCCCAAATATTTTCAATGTATTTTGGCTCAAGTTGTGCAATTAAGTAATTAAACTTTGTTTCTTCGGATGTTATCGCATTTATGTTAAATTGAGCTTCAACTTGATAAAACCAAATTTCAGGTTTATCTGTCCAAAATGGAGGTTTTTTAATGCTTACCTTGCAGGCTTCATGGTAGGGTTCCGATCCGCCGCCGCTCGTTAACTCCTCTTCGGTCGCCATCTTGAATTTTTAATAATAATGTTTGTTTTTCTTTATTTAATTGTTCTTTTTAAGGCTCACCAATTGTTGCTCGTTGGTTTGTAATTCCAAACGGAGTCCAACAACAAATTATTTTTTTGCAAAATCAACTTTTAATCATATTTATCTAATACAAATTATCAGAAGGGGTTAAATTGTTGCATACATGTTGACGTTCTTTTTGTTTATATCTGTCGTGGTCAAATAACATTTTAATATTATACAATTTTAAAATATATGTGTTTGATATATTATATATAAATATTTACATTTTACATGATTTATGATTTATATTCAGAATGATATATAATTATTTTATTATATATATTTTTTATTATGACAACAATATGTGATATTAATGTTAATTTATATAATTTTAATAAAGTATATTTTATGAGCATTATATGTTTAAGATGAATATATTTTAATTTAATATTTGAATTAAATATTTATTAAACAAATTAAAACTTATAATGAAAATATGAAAAGTTAATATTTAGTAGCCGCTACATAATTCTTAATTATAAACATGTTTAAAATAGTCAAAATGAAGAGTACGACTACAGTAGCATGTTGGGGACAACAACTCCATTATGGCCAAGTACCTATCCGGGCTCAGGGCGGCTTGTAGCCCTTGATATAGTCTAGACGTCCCTCGGGAAAGGCCTCGAGTCTGATGTCATGTATATATTTTATTATAATTATAATGCTCCAGGCCCAGGAAATGCTTGAAAAGAGAGAGAGAAATTATTATTATTATTATTATATTATTATTATTTCAACCTCTATATTATAACCTTTTTATAAATAATTCTCTTTGATGTTTAGACGACCCTCTGTCGACTTTGTCAAATAATGGAAAGCTTATTATCGAAATACGAAGACAACATTACTAAGCTTTCCATATTTGAAGATTGAAAACAGTGAATTGCTGAAACGTCAAGAAAAGTAAATTTTTACTAAAAGGTTGTTGGAGTTTTCAACTTATTGTTGATAGGAGTCCTTAAAAAACCTCGTAAATGTTTTCCAAACAGAAAAATCCACATTTTAATAAATATTGTATACCTTTAAAGTTATAGATCTCGGGTCTTTCTCGGAGCTATCTTCAAAATTCTGAAATGTCTGAAAAACTTATACATCGCGTCTCTTCAATTCTTTAAGAAACTAAAAATAGTTCTCAGGATATAAAATCCCAATTCTATTAACTATTCATTAAAACTCGAAATAATATACAGATTACATACAGAGATATACATATCTGCATATTTGCATATATTAGGAGATTAAAATTCAAAGAAAAAGGAACGATAGTCGAGGTGAATAGTATTTATATCTCTGAAAGTTCTAAAATACTCTGTGCTGAATTTCATGCAGGATTCCAATATTTAGATAATAATATTAAAACAACATTCACAGAAGTTCTAATTATAAATACAACACAATATATACACCGGAAAATCTTATCAATATCAAATAAACATGGGTAATATCGTGCGAAATGTAATCAAATTCCAAATATGTTTTTTTTTGTGCAAAGTTATTAAGTTTTCCTATTTGTTTGTGAGCTCCCAAATTAAATTTCGAGGCCCCCAATTTATATCGAAAAATCTTCAAATTATTCAATAGATATATTAAGCACAGTTTTATATTAAGGCCATAAACGTATATGAAATTTTATACGTAAATATAATTAACAAATCCATTATATATAAACTCGATTATAAAATTTGTATTTTCTATTTAAATAATCCATTTGAGATAAACAACAGAACATCTTTTGTTGGCTTGCCCTCTAACTAACCAAATTGTACTTGCTTACTTTGACATAATGCCATCTTTCTGTATATACTCAATTTTATCAAAACTTTGGCAAGTTTAGAGCAATTTGAACACAGATTTATAAATCACTACTAATTCATCGTGTAAATAATTAAAGATATATGTAAATAATTCTAATATAACACAATAGTCTGATAGACTTCGTGCTTCTGTAATAATAAAATTTAAAAAAATAATCCATTTGAGATGGAAATACTTAATATAACAAAAATAAATATATTTTAATGATAATCAAATACGATAAATTAAATCAGTTCTAAGAAAATTAATTAAAGTTCAATAACCACAAGAAGGAATATTTTCATTCAGACGAACTATTATGAATTCGTTTGATTAATCAAATTTTATTGGCGCCATTTTCTGAAATGGCTCTCAAAGTAATTAGGCTTAAATTTTACACAGTCTTCATACGAATTCTTTTGAAGACACAAATAGAGCGAAACCATATTTTCTTTTATTTAAAATCCTGAAATTGAAGATTATTTTGAAAAATTAATATAAGATATTTTATTAATAATAATTATAGTTAGTTTTAATGAATAGTTGGTCTAAATTACAAATTTTTATTGTTTTTCTAATTGCAGATTTTTGTAAGCATTTTATTTTTCTCCGTATATAAAATTATATTTGTTTTGAATATAATATTTTAACACTATGCGGTACTGAGTTTGTTTATGAAAATATTTTATTGCATTGATAAAAGTTGGCCTTCAGCCAACCGAAATATTGGCAAATATTGCCCCTCTTTTATACAATACAATATATGTCTTTTTATTATCTAAACTGTGTGGGTGGTGTATTTTTGGACCATATTAATTTATAACTATATATACTCTTTTCTTCTTGTTGTTACAATTGCCCATATACAGCCTAGTCTTTATTTGTTTTCATAATAAAAGAACATATTTTTAAATTTGAAGTAGGTACTTTTTTTATTAATCTGTAATGGCATGTAGATAGGGATTATAGCCAAGCGCCTAACAATTCCCTTTTGAAAACGACATATAAACTACGCTTCAAGGATTAAGAAAAACAGTTATTGATGTCTACTTTATATTTTCAATTTAAAGAACACCCAGACAAGATTAACTCGTCACCATTTATATACCTTTTTGAAATGGATTTGATGCTCTTTGTTCTGTTTGTCAATACTTTTTAAATAAGCCTTTGCGTTTGTTGTCGTCTCCTATATCGATTCCGGGATTAAGACATTGATACCTTAATATAATTGTAAATAAAACTTTGAATATATTGTTGGGTCAGGTTACCATCTGGTAGACTCTTCACTCTTGATTATCTCCTCAGATATATCTTGCATCTTTCCAGAGCGTGTATCAACCATCCTACAAGGTTAAATAAGGGAATAATGAGATAACTCTACTTTAAGTAGCCTCCAGAATAATTTATTTATTTCTCACTTCAAGGTTAAGAGAGTTGTGAAGTTACACAGTATACCAAAGTACAAATAGTGATTTTTATAATACATATTCTATTGGTGAATCATTATACCAGGTTTTCTCCTGTAGAAGGGCGTTCGTGCCTGAAAGCTAGAGATTAAAATGCTTTGAAAAGTTACTTTTCCCTGGAGGTCTGATTTTTACTCAATATTGATTCAAGGTATCATTCTATTGAATACATATTTTGTTTATTATAATAAATAAATATAAAATATCAATTTGAATATAAATATATGAAAAATAATATTACAAAATAAAATAGGTGCATCAGACATAATGCAAAAATATAAAACCACAATTTATAATTTAGTTTTGTATAACATGATGGACAAACTGGCAAGTTAGATTATGTCTACAATTTTGGCTGTTATACTATAGCTATATTACATAATGAGTATATCAAGTATATATTGATATATTTGTTTTGAAAATAGAGCAATCCATAAATAAATATTTAATTAAAAAGGCATATATTGGATCGAAAAAAAATGATATTTTGATCCAATATATGCCTTTTTAATTAAATATTGATATATATTACAATATATATATTTATATTCCTAGATACTCACCTTTTCCAATATTTTCATAAACATATAAAGAAAATTCCGTAATGGAAATATAACAGCTGAATGTTCATATGTAGAAAATGATTTATCTCTCAATTTCCTTCAAATTAAATAGATGAGAGAGCAAATTATAATGTGATTTCAAATATATTACGTTTTTGTTCTATTTAAACGAGAGAACCATCAATCGTCTCAAATATATATTTATCTTATAAATCCAGCCATTTATTTGATTCACACCATATGTAATTTTATTATATTATAGTGCACATATGGATAATATATAAAGATGAGATATTAAAAGATTTTCAATTTGAAATTTGAAGAAATATATAAATATTAGAAGAGAGAGAGAGATGGAATCGACAGATATCATTTCGAAGTAGGAATCAAAGGACGAGTTTCTTTATGCGGTATAATCTTGGCAAGCTTTCGGAGTATGGCGTCCTTTAACAGGCTACTGTACAAGAATCATATATATATATACAGTTAAACCTATCTATAGCGCCCTCTCTAAATAACGCCTTCCTCTCTATAGCGCCGATTTAAAATACGTAGTACGATGCGATTTAAATTAAAAGTGACCTGTCTATAGCACCCCCTCTCTATAGCGCCAGATTTTAAATACGTAGTACGATGCGATTTAAATTAAAAGTGACCTGTCTATAGCGCCTACATCTCTATAGCGTCCGATTTTGAATACGTAGTACGATGCGATTTACATTAAAAGTGACCTGTCTATAGCACCCCTTCTCTATAGCCCTCTATTTTGGTGAGTCCCAAGAGGGGGCGCTATAAACAGGTTTAACTGTATGTATATTTACATAATTAGATTTTTTTCTGAAATGAATAATTATTATATAAAAATAAATAAATATATTATATAAAGTCCCTTTATTCATATATACATTTAAAATCTTGCAGAAAAACTACAATAGTTGGTGGTTATAAAAAACGAGAGGTTTTTAGTTAGGTTAAAAATATAATTGGTTAAACATTCGGAGAGAGTCGATATTCCAATTACAAAGACCCAGCTGCCAAACTTCCCCATCAGTGAGTCAGGAAACAAATCTTGTTTAGAAAATTGCTGCCCTTTGGTGATTACTCTTGGAGACGCTTTGATCTTTTAGTTAAAATCTACTGTCCACGCGCACTGAATGGTTTTCATCTCATTACTAGCCGAATGACCCGGGCAACGCCCGGGTTTTACCTGACTAGATGTTTTTATTCAAATACTATTCGTTACAATTATAAATTGGCGCCATGGATGTCACTCTTGTGAAACGTCCCGCTCCAAACTTTGTGTCTGAGAAGCGATATTTTTATAGAGAGTTGATCTGACTTTGTATCTTCTGTTCGAATGAATGTTTTTCTGTTAGAATTTTGTTCCTGCATACTAAAAATGAACTGACTTTACCCGTGGTCTCTGCTTTTTGGAATTTTCCCCGAAATAATTTTGTATCTGATAATCAAACATGATACAGCAATATTGTAATAATCATTTTCTGATTAAAAACAACTATTTTTGCCCAGAACCTGTCAATTTCAAATTTTATTGGCTAAAAATGCGACAAATATCTGCAACGCAAATTTGCGAATAACTCGAAGAATATTTGGGATAGAGACCTGAAATATTCACTGCAAGTTTTTCCAGATTCTAATATATATACTGTTAAAATTTGAGTCAGATTAGTTACGTATTGTGGACGTGTATAGCCGACAAACATACATACATACATACATACATACACTGACGTTTATACGCATATATAGGGATTAATTATGCTCCTATCTAGACAACATGTGATGTAGGGATGAGGAAACGATGATGACAAGTAAATATGTGGACAACTTTCACATCCAATCTTTATGTCGTCTTCTTTTATATTTCTATTATTGTTTTTCAAGGTAATATTAGGAATCCTAAGTTACGTTTTTGACAAATACAGAACTGTACAACCTATTTAATGTTACTATCCTAACAGTTAATATGCACATTGTTTGCTCTTAAATACCATAACTAAAATTCCACCCTTTTCAGTGTTATATATATAAGCAGAATCATCCAATACAGTATTAGAGTTCTATAAGCGGTTTGGAGGATTAAATTGAGTGGGTTCGCCACTGATTAGCCAAGCAATCACTATATTTTCATCGTACTAAGGACACTAGAATTTGTTTTTTATTTTTGGTTTAAAAAACATTCGTGCTCTATGGTTTTATTTCTCATATAATATATTTAACGTTATGTTATATAACCTAGAAATATGAAAAAGTCACTGATTCCGTCAAAATAAACGAAAAACATATGTGCGATACACCGATTGTGTCTCCAAATTACCATGGTAAATTCTAAAGATTCCATGAACCTCTCAAAGATCTTATAAAACCAAGATCATCCATCGACTAACGAGATCCATTAGCTGTAAACCATTGTATCCTGGTGGACGTTATAAACAAATCAAAACTGATGTTGTGGCTTCGTAACTGATTTATTTCTGCTAGTTTGCCAAGATGGTTGATAGAATGCACATATATTATTGCATCTATTTTGATGGGGAGATTTGAACTTTCTTTTTATAAATCCTACCCGTAAAATGAGTATCAATGATATAGTATTGTTCGATAAAATAATACCATGAATCAATATTGAATTAAGAACATTAGGTGTGCAAGGAAAAGTTTATTTTTTTTTAATATTTTTTATTTACAAATCTCTCAAGCTTTCGGGTAAGAAAGTCCTTCTACGGAAGAAAGTAATATACTGAACCTTGAAAATTTGACGTGAATTGAGAATGAAATGCCAAATGAAATTTAGAGCTATTATTTGGTTGATCCTAGGTTCGATTCCCGAATAAAGACGTTTGTTCTCTTATCTTGTCGGTAGCTGTGATGAGGATTACAACCTGTATAATGGACGGTGGAGAAATAATTGGTTCACAGACTGTGAGGGAGATTAAAAATAAACAAGGTTTCGGAATTACCGATGTTTATTCTATCAAGTTTTGATTGCGAGTTTAAATTTGAATCGAATTGTGAGGAATTACAATCTTTACCAGGAAGACACCAACTCCCTGCTATACATTCTCTCTAATTTACTCATTCCGCGTAAATATTAAATAAGTCAGTCGGTATCTTCGAGATTGCTTTTCTGTAAGTCCAACATTTATAGAAATGAGTTTGTTTTTTTACTCTTACAAAGAGACGTATACCTGCTTGGCTACTTACAAACGCTGATGGGGTATAATTTCAGAAACTATTAGGGGCTAATCAAGCAATTTTCGATTTAGAAAAGAGCGCTCAATGTGGGATTCTATCTCGATTCCTAATTGTCGGAAAATCGAGATTGTCGACTGTCCCCGGTCCATTTCTACAAATTGCCGACAGTAGGTACTTCTACTGTGGTGGAGGTGCTTATCTCCATGGTTAAACCAATTCCTGAAGTCCACTCCTCTCCAATTTTGCGATGGTAGTTATAGGCCTGGAAAATAGGTCCTCTATTGTTAGTTCTGAACATGATATGTTCCGGAGAAGCTTCTGTACTATTGAATTCCAAGCAGTTATTGAAGGTTCATCTACTGTACAATGTTTATATAATAAATAATCCAAAGAGACAAAGGTCGCCTCTTCCGTCAAAATAGACGTCAAAACTAGACGCCATCCATTGACCGTCGCCGCAAACTAGCGGTCTCGGGTCGGTGACCAAGTTTGTCAAACTGATGTTATGCCTTTGTTTGTATGTATGGAGTTATGCAAATATACCCTCTGCCGCAGGTATAACGTCTATGTTGATCATATCAAGATGCAACCTTTCAGAAATCCGACACGGTGATCTAGATCGGGCGTCAATAAACATCCAAGGCATCAGTACTTGCTGGGGGAGAAGGTTTGATTTTTATAATCAGTCTGATCCTTATAACTTTGATTAACCGGTAGAAGAGCTTGCTTTTGGTCAAAAACATTTTTTCACAATAAAAAAAAAGAAACTTATTGTTATTTTAAAATTAATTTTTATATTACACTGATGAGCCAACCCCTCCTCATATTGTTTCATCGCAGTAAGGACAGTAGAAGTGTCATTTATTTGTGAAAAGAAACATCGAGACGCGAATGTATCCTTTCACATTGTTATATATTATAATATATAGCACACACACTTAATATAATAAAACTTCATAATATTATTAAAGATTAATTATATATTAAAAAAAAATAATAACATTTAATTTTTGCCTGATTCACCAACAGAGAACGTAATGTATGTTTTTAGTTATATTAGTGTTTCAATCAATTCCACAGATTTCTATTAAGCGATGGATGATCAGCCTGTACTATTTTATCGAAAACTTAGGTCTTACCGCCCTATATACAATTGATTGTCACTTTGAAAAGGTAGCAGAGTTATCTTTGAACAAAAACGACGGTATAATTCACTTCTATTCTTATCTTTGAGATAAACAGCCTCTATACCGTCTCTAAATATTGATCAATACATTCGCCTCTGAATCAGCCTTTAAATCAGCTTTCCCTCCAAACACCTACGCTGTGCTGATCGCTATCTAACGATCCTAAAAAACAATCGACGACTACTACCTTCCAATTATTGCTGATCCCTGACATTTGGGGAACGTCATTTTGTGTATCGGACATCAATAGAGCAGATTTTTGTATTATCCGGGAATATTGGCTGAGAGAATGGCAGGAATGCGGCTATTTATCTCTTCCAACATTGCCTGCCACTTCTAGGATTGACATTGATTCCTGCTGGCTCTTTCTTTTAAATAACTTGGAGAGAATCTCCTTAATATGAAGGTTGTTTTATTCGAGAATAAGATCTACTTATTCTATTCCGTCTACTAAACTTTGTATTTGAAGTGTCCCAATGGTTTTATAGAAAATGGTAGACTTATGTATCACTTACAGTGATTTTCCTTCAGTTTACTCTTGAATTGTTACTATTGTCGTGAATTGTTACTATTGTCGTATATTGTTACCATTGTCGTGAATTGTTACTATTGTCGTGAATTGCTACTATTGTCGTGATTTGTTACTATTGTCGTGAATTGCTACTATTGTCGTGAATTGTTACTATTGTCGTGAATTGCTACTATTGTCGTGAATTTTTACTATTGAATTGTTAATGTTTAGCTTGGATTATGTTAGATTTTGTTGTTCTTTTTGTTTATTTTACCATGTAAAATTGTGTGGTTACCTATTCTATTTCTCCAACTAAATTTTGTATTTGAAGTGCTCCTATGGCTTTATAAAAAATGACAGACTTATAAATCATTTACAGTGGTTTCCTTCCGCTCTATCCATATATAATGGTTGAAGTTTAGCCTGTGGCTCGGATGTTGCCTTTTGTTGTTATTTTTGTTTATTTTACCAGATAAAATTGTAACACCACTTATTCACAAGTCGGAATTATTAGTAATTTTCTCAAAATTTCTTTAATATTCTTGTAAGACAAATATATTTCTATTCTATTAGTCCGAGTACGAATCCCTGCTCTAAATTTGATTTTTTTGGATTCATCAAAAAATACGTTGTGGCAATTTTCACTGATTCCAATTTGCACATTTCCAGAAACAATAAACAGATTACACTTGTATTGTTTAAACCTACGACGTTAGAGCCTTTTGTGTACTGTTGTTATATGTTCCTCGTCAGTTTTTTTCTCTTTTTAATTTTTTCTAACTATCTGATTTTTGGTATATTCTTTCCTTTGAACTATTTTTCATATAATATGATTCTGTAATTAAAAACATTTTATTCTCAAGACGATACTCACTATTATACTACACATTAATGTTTATATAGTATCTGTTCTATTCGTGGTCTGATTGGCTGATTAAGATCACGTGGTAGCGAACTGATTAGATCTGATTATCTGTTTACTGTCAAATGACTTAATCAGTCAATTAGCGTTGAGTTCATTAGCCAATTACGTGCAGTGTTTCCATAGTTCAGAGACACTAACCATCGAAATTCTTTATTGGATATAAGGTCGTAGATTCAATTCTAACTTTTTTTTTGTAATAGGGAGCATAGTTTTGTGTGTTCCTCTAGCCATGTTATGAAACATATTTATTTATAAGTTTTTTTATTCACACATTAATTTTTATTAAGCTTATTCATTCATTGGACTCTTTAATGATCAGGCCATTGGTTTATTTTTATTCTGTTATGCGAAAAGTTTCAGCGGACGTGATAATAGCTTATTTTCATCGATACATTTTTTTTAAATTAATAAAACCTGATGAGAGAAGCGTGGACGCGGGCCCCGCTTGGAGGAGCTTCATGAAAATGAACTGACCAATGGGAATGGAAACTAGTTACTTATAGAAGTTATACTCCTAGTTGCGTTTAGTAATGGGCATGTTAGACCGTAAGCTAGATAAATAAAATTGTACAAGAAACTTAGCGCTGAATGATTTATTGATTTTATTAAATTATAAATCAGAGGATGAACGTTTAATGATTTTTTTAAGTTTAGTTATTCTTGAATTGTTTTGTCGCGAGAAGCTAATGCTCTAGTATTTATTACAATAATAAAAAATAAAATGATAAAAAAGATCAGGTGTTAGTATTAAAATAAAAAAGGCATATCCTGACCACGAGCGCCATCTAGTGGAACATAGTATATCAACTAAACCTTGATTTAGCCTATTCCTTGATATTTGGATACTACATTTTATTGATAAATTCGTGGATGGCTTCTCTTAATTTATCAAGAAATTGGGTTGGCCAAATATCAGGGAACAGGTTAAATCAACATTTAGTTGATTTCTGTTCCACTAGATGGCGCTCTGCAATCTAAAAAGCTCACGTGATTGTAGTTAGAGTATGCCTTTTTTGATTTTAATATATTACAATATATGATTGTCATATTATGTAAAATCTCTCATCTGAAACTGTCTCTGATTAAAGACAATCTCCAGGAGAGACCAGAGTTAGATGACCGTCCTCTACCACTTTTATTTTGGTCATATTAATCAAATTAGACGAAAAAAACATGATGAAGGAGGACGAGTTTCTTTTATTGATGCATAGGTGCAAGCTTTCGGGTAAAAAAAACCCTTCAACAGGCGAGCAATGAAGCGCGACTTATAAGTACTATGGTACAAATGGTATATATATATATATATGTCATAATTTGTATAATTAATGCCCAAGAGATATAATTTATTTTCGCCATAATTATATTTTAAAATGTAAATACAAATTCACCCATGTATAAATCTGTACAAAATAAATCTGGGAGCCAGCGCGCGCGGGGGAAGGCCACGCCTCCGCCGCGTGGCGCGTGCTCACGAGGGTCGAACAAGTTCTTTTTTGACGCGTACATACACAACGCTTGCGCCCTTCCATTCGACCACGGCAGCTACGACATATATATATATATATATATATATATATATATATATATATATATATATATATATATATATATATATATATATATATATATATATATGTTACAAAATTATGTAAATCCAAAAAATGATTTGTTAAAGTTGAAGGTGCAGTCGTCTTGAATTTAATTAAAAAAGAGAAATTCAGTCTCAAGAAGTTTATTTATGAACTCTTTGAGGAAAAAGATTATATTAATTTTAAGTAAATATAGAATTTTAACATTTAATTCTATATCACTATTTACATACTTATATAAAAATTAAATCTAACTTACCTAACCTCTACTAAAAAACAAAACAATCTATTTATATTTAAGGTGGCGCCATCTAGTGGCCAAGAATAACAGAGTTATTTTAAACAGATTATAAATAAAATAATATGTACAAGGATTTACATCTATGACACTTCTATAAATTATTTTTTAAAAATTATATAACATATATATATATATATATATATAAATTACTTTTCTCAAAAATCGGTCTTCCGTTAATATAGTAACATATAAAAATAGTTTAAAAACTTTCTTTATATATATATATACCATTTGTACCATAGTACTTATAAGTCGCGCTTCATTGCTCGCCTGTTGAAGGGTTTTTTACCCGAAAGCTTGCACCTACGCATCAATAAAAGAAACTCGTCTTCCTTCATCATGTTTTTCGTCTAATTTCAATTCAGGAAGAATTCTTTATCTATATTAATCCAATTGTTTAAAGGTGTTAGAAAGAGAGGTGAAATATTTACTTTCTCTTTTTAGTGCACATTTTTAGAAATATAAACTACTAGCGGACGTACCCGGCTTCGCCCGAGGTTTTACCCGAGTAAAGGTTTGTCTAACGAACATTTGTTAAAACAATTCTCTATAAACTTATAAAAAAAAAGATATATTTTGATAATTTGAAACTCGTAAATTTGAATCTCTTGATAGAGTGAACATTTTTTCCCGGTCCCTGTGTGCCGTGTCATCCTGAATTTTGTCTTTCATAATTTTCTACATTACAAAATCATCGTTTTATCTAGTGAACATATTTTCCCGGTCCTTTGAAAAATACTCGATAAGTTGAATAAAGTCATGGTCGTTTATGGAAGATGGACGTAGTTCCCGGAGGTCACCCGCCTCCCCGCGCCAGGACCTCTTGATCACTCTGATTGGCCGGCGGCCGGACGGGGGGGGGGGGCTCTTGATCCCTCTGATTGGTCGGCGGGAACTTGGACTGTCCAACCAACTGGCCGGCGGCCGGACGGGGGAGGAGGGGGGGAAGGGGGAAGATCTCCGTTGCAAGATGGCGCTGCTTGCGAGTTAAAGCTACAAATCTGCAAATATCTCTAAGGATATTCAAGATATTCAAGAAATTATTTTTCGTAAACCTTTCCGGGGATACGCCTAATAATATCCCAAAATTTCACGGCGATTGGATGTATGGTTTTTGAATCCATAGAGGACACACAGACACACAGACACACACACACACAGACATTCAATTTTATATATATAGATTTTCTTCTCTATTTAAAATACATTTTTCTATAGCAATATTTAGTTTTCTCTTTAGACTGGAAATTTAAACTCAGAAAGAACACAGTAAATCTTCGTTTGAGTGCTACTCTGTTTATTGTGGCTATTTTTCTTGGCCTCAAATTGTCTTTTAAAATTTCTCATGTTTAATGTTATCTCGTTTATCTCACTATTTTTTAGGACCTAAAATATTTTAAAAAGTTCTCCGCATATAACGATATTCCTATTATAGTGTGTATATAGTCAAATATTTATATAAGCGTTATAACGAAGTGACACTGATGAGCCGGACCCTCCCTTTAATTTTTCCATTGCAGTAAGGGCAGTAGAAATTGTTTAATTTTCAAAAGATTCTTACGCGTCTATAATAGTATCGAATATTAATAACAGATGGCGCGCTATGCATGATAATATAACGAAGTGTCTTTCTGAATTTAAAGACTATCTGATATATATAATCTTATCTCTATTTTTCCCATTGGGATATAAATATGTTCATAGGGGTGAAATAAAAGTGCAGTTGTATTCCTCTCTGAATGGTTGGAATTCTCAATCTACTATCGACTAGACATAAATCTTTTTTGAGTGAATTCCTTGGAATTGCAATTGAAAATATCAAGAACAAGAACTGCAATCTATGTAAGAGGCTGTCCAATAATATATTCATATACCAAAAGAGATATCTCTCTCCTTAATTTTTCATCAAAACGATGCACTATGTCCATCACCCTGGTAAAGGGTTTTACTAGTGATGCTGAAGAATGAGTCACAATACCAGTTTCGGCAATTATTCATCAAAACGATGCACTATGTCCATCACCCTGGTAAAAGTTTTTACTAGTGATGTTGAAGAATGAGTCACAATACCAGTTTCGGCAATTATTCATCAAAAGGATGCACTATGTCCATCACCCTGGTAAAGGTTTTTACTAGTGATGCTGAAGAATGAGTCACAATACCAGTTTCGGCAATTATTCATCAAAACGATGCACTATGTCCATCACCCTGGTAAAGGTTTTTACTAGTGATGTTGAAGAATGAGTCACAATACCAGTTTCGGCAATTATTCATCAAAACGATGCACTATGTCCATCACCCTGGTAAAGGTTTTTACTAGTGATGTTGAAGAATGAGTCACAATACCAGTTTCGGCAATTATTCATCAAAACGATGCACTATGTTCATCACCCTGGTAAAGATTTTTACTAGTGATGTTGAAGAATGAGTCACAATACCAGTTTCGGCAATTATTCATCAAAACGATGCACTATGTTCATCACCCTGGTAAAGGTTTTTACTAGTGATGTTGAAGAATGAGTCACATTACCAGTTTCGGCAATTATTCATCAAAACGATGCCATATGTTCATCACCCTGGTAAAGGTTTTTACTAGTGATGTTGAAGAATGAGTCACAATACCAGTTTCGGCAATTATTCATCAAAAGGATGCACTATGTCCATCACCCTGGTAAAGGTTTTTACTAGTGATGTTGAAGAATGAGTCACAATACCAGTTTCGGCAATTATTCATCAAAAGGATGCACTATGTCCATCACCCTGGTAAAGGTTTTTACTAGTGATGTTGAAGAATGAGTCACAATACCAGTTTCGGCAATTATTCATCAAAACGATGCACTATGTCCATCACCCTGGTAAAGGTTTTTACTAGTGATGTTGAAGAATGAGTCACAATACCAGTTTCGGCAATTATTCATCAAAAGGATGCACTATGTCCATCACCCTGGTAAAGGTTTTTACTAGTGATGTTGAAGAATGAGTCACAATACCAGTTTCGGCAAATTCAGACAATAAGCCAACCTATACCAATGTTTCGGGCTATGGTGTGGTGACTTCGATTTCATAAAATCAAGTGGAGTTTACCAAACAGGTGTTTATGCTAGTGAAGTGGCAAGGGCCGATTTTCAGGTTATAATATAACGTATATTTGCTGGAGGATTATATTTATGCACATAGAGATGTATATGAAAAATTAGTAAGGTATATCTCCTTTCAATTTTGAATTATAACAATACTTTATTATCTCTCCTCACCCTAGTAAAAACTTTGGTAATGAAGAATGAGCGTAAAGAATTATTGGGAGAGATGTATTTCCTAGGTAAATAACTAAGCATAACGCTCTCTTCACTTTTATTATTATATCGTCTTTATAATTTATACCAATGTGCCAACTATAGTATAGAGTTTCATTTATTTTTCTACCATGGACTGACCAAATCTCAATCTCTCTATCCCATTGCTTAATCTATATAAAACAATAACGCTATCTATATATAACAAATGAAAACATTAAGACGCGAATGTTTCTTTTCACAAATAAATCAAACTTCTACTGTCCTTACTGCGATGAACAATTAAACAACTTTATTGACATCTCGTCAATCTTTACACTCAAAGGGAGTTATAAGGTAATACTAATGGTAGGAATGAAGAGAGATATATACAATCGACGTAGCCCTCTCCGAGGGCACGTTCGGATCAGGAGCTTAAAGCCGCCTTGAATCTAGACAGATCCCTGCCATTTGGGGAGTTCATGTTCGGAACATGTTTGATGATAATGTCGAAGAATTTGTCGAGAAGAATCTTGTCTTCAGGCGTGAGTAGCCCGAGGAGGTGCTCCGTTTCTTCTTCGTAATAGACCGCGAGTATGATATCCAACAGTGTGTTAAGTGTGTTGGGAAGGCGCTTTAGAGCTCTAATACTGAATTAGATGATTTTTCAAAATTCTAGTCGGGTAAATTAAATTGGTGAAACCTCTAGGAGGGTTCACCACTGATGAGACAAGCCCTCCCAATATTTTTACATAGCAGTATAGACAGTAGAAGTATGATTTATTTGGGAAAAGAAACATTCGCGTCATAATGGGTTCATTTCTTTAATCTATATAATGATCAAAACAGTTTTGTCGGCACAATAGAAATTTTCTACTGACCTCAGTGATCTTTTTATAGAATAAATACGAATAAAATCTTTCAGACGATTTCTGTGTATGCAGAACTTACGTTATGTATGCAGAAGAGCAAGCACACCATCCAAACTAGAACAGAATTCTTCCAATCTGTCCTTTCATCCTTCCGTCAGACGGGTTTATAAAACGTTGATTAGGTGCCCCAGGCCAATCTAGGTTATTGAGGGTCCATTGGTCAATAAGGAAATATCCCAACAAATACTTGGAGCAACTCTCTGACCTGAAATCAAATAATCCTTCTTTTTTCTGGAGAAATAATCTCACAGATGATTCAAGTTGAGCAAAATATTTTATTTTGTTGGGGAAGTTCAACAGGCTTGGATGATTTCATTTTTACACACCCATATTTTCCTTCTCTTTTTTTTTCTTTTCGCTTCACGCATCAAATATTTTATCCGTACGTAACATTTCTTGTCTTGGTAATCCATCAATTTTACAGATAAAATAGATAAATATTGAAAATTTATTCCAACACTTCAAAATAAAACCATAAATAGTCATAAAGACTCTCTCTGAAATAAAGATATATTATAAATATTGAGTAAAATTAATCAGACCTCCAGGGAAAAGTATCTTTTCGAAAACATTTTTATTCTCTAGCTTTCGATCACGAACGCCCTTCTACATTGGCGTCTTAATTTCTTAATTTATTATATTACACTTCATTTATAATATATAACACACACACACTTAACACACTATTAGATATCATACTCGCGGTCTATTACGAAGAAGAAACGGAGCACCTCCTCGGGCTACTCACGCCTGAAGACAAGATTCTTCTCGACAAATTCTTCGACATTATCATCAAACATGTTCCGAACATGAACTCCCCAAATGGCAGGGATCTGTCTAGATTCAAGGCGGCTTTAAGCTCCTGATCCGAACGTGCCCTCGGAGAGGCCTACGTCGATTGTAAATATTTCTCTTCATTCCTACCATTATTATTACCTTATAACTCCCTTTGAGTGTAAAGATTGACGAGATGTCAATAAAGTTGTTTAATTGTCAAAATTGTCACACACACACACTTAATATAATAAAACTTTATAATAATTTTAAAGATTATTTATATATATTTTGAAGAAAAAAATAACGTTTAATTATTGCCTCATATACTAACAAAGAATGTAATGTGTATTCTTAGTTATATTAGTTATTAGAAAATGAATAAAGCTTCCAGGGTTAAGTTTCTTGTTCAAAATTTCATTTTCAAGCTTTCAGATTTGAACAAGAAACTTAACCCTGGAAGATTTATTCACTTTATAATATTATAAATCAGGGAAGAACGGTTATATATTGCCACGTGGAATATGACAGAGTACCAAAATATAAACATAAAAATGACCACTCTGTTAATAAAAATAATAAAATAATATATACTTTGTTACATAGCTTCTTCCCTATGGGAGCTGTGACCCACAGCTAGCAATTATTGTAGATACTGACATGGATCGGACGTGCTTCTGCCAAGGATTCCATCGAAGTCTTGGAACTTTGTCCTTAGTACCTTTGCGTCCTTTTTCTTGCGGCGTGAAGAGCGGCTTTGTCGTCGTATCGTCTATAGGGACATCGTCATCTTCGAGGGAAGTCTTGGCTTTGACACGGCGGTGGAATCCTGGAACCAGTCTCAGAAAATGTAGATCACAGCACCCATGGTCTATAGATATTTCCGGCGATCTTCAGTTTGTCTTCCCTAATTTACCCAGCATCTCCACCAAAATGCCACGTGGAAAATTACAGAGTAGCAAAATATAAACATAAAAATGACCACTCTGTTAATAAAAATAATAAAATGAATAAATATACTTTGTTACAATATAATCAAGAGTTATATTAGTGTATGAATACATTCCCTCACTTTAATTACATATTCTACAAACAGATTTATTGAGAGATGAATGACCTATCTCCAGGCCTCTCTCCAGGGAAAAGTATCTTTTCAAAAACATTGTTATTCTCTAGCTTTCAGGCACGGACGTCCTTCCACAGAAGAAAACATGGTACAGCATGTTTGAAAAGATACTTTTCCCTGGATAGAAGGCCGGATATATTTATACTCAATATTGATACAAAAGATTATTTTATGGAATATATTATGCATAATTTTATTCATAAAATGTATATTAAACATATAAAAGGTGAATTAACCCACTGTTAATATGTGAAACATAGTAGAAAAGTGAAATTGTACGGGGATCAGGTGGATAAATTAAGAAAAAGGCATTTCTTTATCGTGCAACTAAAGGTTGTTGATGGATTTCGCTATCTGTCGGAATACATATAAACTAGCCGTTGAATTTTACTTATTTCAGAATTGGCTAAATACCAATTCTTGATTAATCAAGAAAAGATAACCACGTATGCGTTTCTGACTACACAATTTCGAAAAAAAAAAAAAAGGTATACAGGAAGTTATTCGTAAACGACGACACGTCTTACCCAACTTTACAACGGCATCTAGAAAGCGAGAGTGGGAAAATACACACACATACAGCTATATTAAGACCACCGGTCTTATATAGATTCACCACAGGAAGGAAGCATAGATGGTTCTCCTATACTCCAGGCTCAGCACAGAACCCAACAATTGTTCTGAATATACACACATACATACAGCTTTATTAAGACCACCTGTCTCTCTCTCTTATACAGATTCACCACAGGAAGGAATAATAGATGGAGCTCCTATAATCCAGGCAGCGCAGAGCTCAACAATTGTTCTGAATATACACACATACAGCTTTATTAAGACCACCAGTCTTATAGAGATTCACCACAGAAAGGAAAGAATAGATGGAGCTCTTATACTCCAGACAGCGCATAACCCAACAATTGTTCTGAATATACACACATACATACAGATTTTTAAGACCACCAGTCTTATACAAATTCACCACAGTAAGGTAGCATAGATGGAGTTCCTATACTCCAGGCAGCACAGAGCTCAACAGCCTCCAGGTCCTTTGCGTGAGATTGCGCGAAAATAAAATCTCAAACAATAATTACCAGAATTTTTTTTCTAATGAAAAACATTTCTTAATGAGAACAAAGTTCCAACGATTAATTAGAGTTGATTCTTACAAGGTCTTTTAATCGCGGCTTAATCCCTGGAAGAGGAAGAGAAAAAATGTAATTGCCTTGATATTGATCAAAGTTCATGGCTTCTTTTAATAGCCCCTGGTGGTTACCAAGCAACAAGCAGTTTACTTCAAGAAAATTATTCCCCTTGAAATAAATTGATTGAATGGGTTAAATTGACGATTTTGTTAACCAGGAAATTAGTTTCAGACAACATATAGGTATATTGACATATGTGTATTGCTATAACATTCATGATTATCACACAAGTACTTGGTACTCTAAGTGCGTGATGTCTAACTGATTTCACATGTGCAGACAATTTGAGATAATTACAATGAAGACGCTTCGTCTTACATAGACCCGGTGTCTAAGAAAGGGGAAAAAGTAAAAAAAAATGTTAGAAAGTAGAAACAAGTTAACAAGCAATCACCTATATACAGTCTTGGTAAAGAGACATGAAAAACACTACGTGTTATTAATACTAAGCAATAACGCGCCATCTATATATATAAAATGAAAGGATTTAAAAGCACGAATGTTTCTTTTATACACAATACAAACTTTTGTTTTCTTGAAACCCATTTCTTAAATTCCACCCTTCAGTGCTGCTTATATAAGCAGAATCGTCCAATACCGTATTAGAGCTCTGAGAAGCGGTCTGGTAGATTAAATTGGCGAAACCGCTGGGAGGGTTCACCACTGATGAGCCAAGCCCTCCCAATATATTTTTTCTTCACAGTAAGGACAGTAGAAGTTTGTATTGTGTATTAAAGAAACACTACGTGTTATCTTCATTTTCATTGTTCAATGATGTTCACAGAGTTTCTGACAATCTGTAAAGAATTGATAATATAAATAGTCAATACTCTTATCGGTCAATGACTCAGAGAGAATATTGTAAATAATTGACTAGACTTGGTGCTAGGCATATGAGGCTTCTAATTATTGTTCGTCCATCCTCCCTGAAGTCGGGATAAATGGAGAGAATACAATGAAATATCCTATCTTAAACTTAATCTTCTCATAACTTGTATTTTAAACAACAGTATCTGAAAAAAATAATTATGTGCGACCTTTAATGAAATAGCCAGAGTATCCTTTATTCTACACAAATATACCTTTATATTACGATGCACTAGCACGCCATGTCCATAGTTAATCTAAAATACCCATTCCAAGAGTCTAGCAACAGTATCACTATAAAAGGAAGATCGAAAAATGCAATATAACAGCGGTATGGTAGATTAAACTGGCGACCGCTGGAAGGGTTCCCCACTGATGAGCCAGGCCCTCCCTTTAATTTTCCTTTAGCAGTAAGGGCAGTAGAAATTGTTTAATTTCAAAAAGAATCTTACGCGTCTAAAATAGTTTCCAAATATACCTTTAATTTGAAACAGAAAATTATAGAACGAGATGTCTTCAGTTATAGATAAGCTTGTTAGATGTTTAAAATATATAGAGTAAGAAGAATTAATTGTTTTTTACACACACAAACACTTGCACTTACTCAATCGACTGCTCTATTGAGTTTTTCTCTATTGCTCTAATATGTTAGGAATTTCTTGTTATATGAATACTTACAATATAGGGGTAAAGGCAAAGACTATCCTGTCATTAATATCATAGAATTAGTGTAATGGAAAGAGAGCATAATACAAATAATTAGGCGATAAAGAAAAACATCGAAGAAATCAGTTCTTCAATAGAACCTCTACTATATGAAGAGGAAGCGTGTTTGACGTGTGAGAGATGTTGATTTTCCAGGTAAAAAAAAAATCAGAAGGTTGATTATATATATATATATATGTGCATGTGGTATAAAAGGCGGGGAAATAAACACACCATAATTTGGAAGAGGAACCCAGGCAACCAGAGAGAGAGAGAGACGGGACCGGTACAGCCAGGCGGCCGTTCGTGTCGCACACAATCCCCAACTGTTTTAAAAGTCTCGAGGTGTTAACTCACGGGCCCCAGTGGTCGCCCCTTAGAATGTCGCTGGTGTCTCAAGTGACCGGACTTTACCCGCCCGTCTCTCTCTAGGTTGTCTGTAGGTTGGCTTTATTATTCCTGGAAGAGTAAATATTATGACATATTTATATGAAGTATATTTAATTTCATTCTCTTCTATGAGAAACTGGTACGTTGACATCAATATAGTTTTCAAATTGATTTGCTGGTTTGGAAATTTTAGAAAGAAAATTTAGTTACATCAATAACTCTCTAATTTCTATAATGTCACGACCTTCAGCCATCCTCTTCAAGGAGAAATGTTGAATTTTTGACAAAGATAGTTGATAGAGTTCCTTCACTTGAAGATATGGAGGAATCTACACATCTATACAATGTCGAGGTTTTCTCGACTTTCAAAAAACATTTGAACATATGTTTCTAATTATATAAATCATCAAACCTAACTCTACAGACTTTAATGTGATGATAGAAAATGAAGAGTTCATCACGGATAAGCATTTTATATAATGGTTTCTAATAACACAGTAATATCTTCATTATAACAGGATTGCCGACAAATTACAAAACAAGCATAAGACATCGCAACTTTTTCATTTACTTTATTAAAGAAAGCTTTCGGGCAATTCCTACTTCAGTTAACTAAAATGCCAAACGTTTTAATTATCTAAATAAGGGATTTCTCGAGAATTTCCTTTAATCAAGTCAATAAAAAGAATTGCGACGTCTTATGCTTTTTTGTAACATTATGGTCTGTTCAGTTTTCATTATTTATATATATATTTTTTTCTTATCCCTAGTATAGACGTGGTACAGGCCATGATAATCATGGTGGGTAGAAGTATGCAACTGCTTTTACTGTAAGTGAACCACATGTCTACATATGTAGACAGCAGTTCGTCTTTTGAACTTACAAATGTTCCAGAATCCGTTTGGTTATTTGTACTTGTTGGTGACCCGACCAATTGCAAGAATTGGAGGCCATTGGGGCATCTTTTTAATTATAAAAAAAGTACCCAATGCGGGATTCGAACCCGGGTCGTAGCGGTCGAAAACCAATGGTTTAGACAATTCTTCTACCGACCCCCTTATCTATATAATAAAAAGCATAAGTAATAAACATTTATAATATTTAAAATTTTAAATATTAATTAATATTGAATAAAGATTTCAAGTTAAGGTGGTAGAAGCTGAGGTAATGGTAGAAAGATAAAGAATTCTATAGCAATAGAAATGGTTGAGGATATATTCGACATTTAGTTATTTCATCCAGAAAAAATAAATTGAAAAGAAATAGCCCTAAATGTAATACGGAAATGAACGAAGAAATGAGAGAGATAAAGAAAATATTTCATATAATTTCATTTTCGGGTTTTCTATTAAACCTTTTTTTTTTATCAAATAATATATATATATATATATATATACGAAATCTTGAAGATTATAATGAAATTTGAAAATCGGAAAGCGATAAAATATATAAATACATTTTGTGATTAAAATTATTAATTACAGAATAAACATTTTATACCATGCCTTTTTAACGCTATGCTATACATAAGGTGGTGTATACAAGAATAAATATTAAGAAATACATCATATTATTTTTACATCTTATTTCTCTCACTTCTTTGATTCCATCTCGGCGATGCAGCTTGTTTCCCTTACTAGCAGGCATCTCTCAGACGCTGACGTTTAAGTACACCTTCAGTTACTGATTGGTCGGCTGGACGCGCATGCGCAGGCCTATTTTTTTTTTATTGCCCCAGAGGCGAACCTTCATTTTGGGTATATGCGTCTGCTGTTAATCTACAATAGATTGGGAAAATATCTCCTGTAGCAGTCCGACTCAGCTCCAAAGGGGTGACCGCCTCTAACATGAGGACAGACGTCACTGTAGCCGCTTCTAACATGAAGAACAGACGCTGCCAACTCTTACACCATTAGAATTATGAAGTCTTCGTCTGGTGTCAGAGATGATTTGCCTGTAACCCTAGGTAGGACCCTTACCTAGTACTATCAGCCGGACCAGCAGAATCAGGGTTTTTTAACGAGCTTGTTACTACTCCTCCTCCTTTTACATACGGGCTTGGGACTGTCAATGGCGGAGTTTTATAATATTATAACTTTAATACTTAATTTTATAAATTATAACTTTTTAAAAATCATATCCCATGTATCATTATTTAAGATCATGAAGACTATATGCATTGACTAATTGTAAGATTATAGTTTTATAGGTAAAAATGGAAAAATGGTATCAAAGTTTGAATGATCAAATATTTCATATCTAAGTATCAGAACGTGTGGATGTCATTTGCTAAAGCAGTTCCAGGCTGTGCCCTTCTTGTATGAAGTGTGGAGTAACTTTACTTATTTATAAATAATTTATTATCTTTTTTAAGTTAAACAATTTTTTTACGATGAACTAGCGCACCATCTGTTATGATGGTAGATTAAACTGGCGAAACCGCTGGAAGGGTTCACCACTGATGAGCCAGGCCCTCCCATTAATTTTCCATTGCAGTAAGGGTAGTAGAAATTGTTTAATTTCAAAAAGAATCTTACGCGTCTAAAATAGTTTATAATTTTCATAAACAATTTTATATTTTGAGTTTAGATACACTCTAAATATTCCTCGTATGTTTTACTGTGGGGGTATTTATATATTTTTTTTATCTTTGGCTTCTTCTCTTTTCTAGCATCATCTTGTGTTTATTAAAAGCAATTAATTGATGACGACAATACACGAGTTCATATCAATATTACAATTATCTACGCTCATGATTATAATCACATAGATTTCATCCGTTTGTTTTCTCAAATAGTTCTTATTTTTGACTCGTAAATTATTTTCATGGAACCTTGTTGGAAACTGAATGCTACGACTACAGCTAGCGCCACACAGGCTTTATCATCACTACTACAATTTGTTTACTTCTTCTCACTATATACTGTTAATGTGTTCGCTTTTATAACTTTATTTTCTTGAATGGATAATAAAGGTTAATATAATATAATCATCAACGGCTTCATGCCTTCATACAAGCTGTAAGTACCTAAATCTTACAACGAACCTTTCTTTGTTTACTTTAGAGGATCGTCGAAAATTTTGACGTAAAGAATTAAAGAAAGATTGATACAAATAATTTACGATTCATATTTCTTGAAGTATTTGAGCCTATAATATTGTATATATTGCCACGTCTAAAATTAGGAAAGACAAACTTGAGGATGACATAAATTTATTTAAGGCAAGAAATAAAACTATGAATGATAAATATAAGATAAGCAATGAGGGAAGTTTACAGAGTAGCAAAATATAAACATAAAAATTTATACTCTGTTTATAAAATAATAAATAATTTGTTACATAGCTCCTTCCCATTTGGAACTGTGACTTACAGCTTGCAATTATTGTAGTTACTGACTGGATCTGACCTGTTTCTGCCAAGGATTCCATCGAAGTCTTGGAACATTCAACCTAGTGTCTTCGCGTCCTTTTTCTTGCGGCCTGAAGAGCGGCATAAAGAGGGAAGTTTACAAAATTAAAAAAAATTAAACATAAAAAATGGTACTCTTTTAATAAAATAATAAATACTTTGCTACAATATTTTTGCTGTGTCAAATTTTTATGTTTTCTTAACAACCCATTTTCCATTTAAAGTCATTCAAATCACATGACTATCTCTAAAATCTGCGACCAATGTCTTATCTTTCTTTAGTTATACGGGTTTTATGATATATCTAAATATGTATTTTTAAAATAGAATTATGAATAAGAATGCCAGAAGTTATATGGGTCAAATTTTCAATTACAAATTCTGTGGTTGGTTAAACTATCTAGACTGTTAGGATGGTCACCGCCTAACAAGCTGAGTCCTACCAATGATATATTCAATGCAGTAAGGATATGAAAAAGAAAAAAGTCTAGCGAAAGAAATAATGAAAACTACAACAACAACAAAGTCTTTAATAGGGAAATTCGTCTCAGGATTCTACTAGATGGGTAGAAAGAAGCAACTTAATAATTATCTACAGAAAGTAGAAAATACATCAATTTCTTTCCCTCAAGTTGGGTCCTTCTTTTGTATTACTGCTTTTGACTATTTTTGGCGACCCAAATCATTAAGGCTGTCCCACTATGTCCAGCTAACATTCCTACCTACATCAGATGTCCCATCAACAGACATCTAAATACTCAAATTCTTTTCTTTCTTTTGATTATCCCTAATACACATGGTACAGGCCATGATAACCATAATGGGTAGAAGTAGGCGACTGCTTTTACTGTAAGTGCGCTACATGTCTACACATGTGAAAAGCAGTTCGACTTTGCACTTACAAATGAGCCAGAGCCCCGTTTGGTTACTTGCACTCGCTGGTGGGGTTGGACTTTTGCAAGAATCGGGGGCCATCGGAGCATTTTATTTATTTTTTTTAATCAGAAAAAAAGTGCCCAATGCGGGAATCGAACCCGGGTCGTAGCGGTCGAAAACTAATGATTTAGACCATCCTTCCACCGACCCCCCAAATACTCTAATGAATTCTACTAATTCTGACTATTCTATTCTCCAGAAATTGTAAAAAGCCAATGCATTATCAGCGTTTTTCACAACTTTTCCCATTAAAACACATGGCGAATGGTTTCCACGAGGAATCTTTTGACGGAGAATTAATACTAAAATCATTTAATATATACCTAGGTGTGAATTTTGAATAATAAAAGGTTAGAGAAAGAGTTCACGTATTAATAATGAACGTCCATAATGGATTAGGCAGTTCAATCTACTAATTGTTTTTCAACAATGTAAATTAAGGCACAGAGCTCTCAATTCCCAACAGGTACAGACTGGAATATGAGAACAGACGCCATAGAAAAGGTCAAAAGACTCCTAGCCCCGCCTAGATTTTTTTTTTAAACAAAGAAACAGACGGACGTTGGCCTGTGATTAGTCTTTTGGGAAAATTAACATTCGTGTGGCCGCCTTTGTGATCCGCCATTATTAAATTATTCAGGAGTTTGTTAATCCGTGCCTTTATAATTTAATTATCAGAACGGGACACGCCCTGAATTAAAAAAACATTTTTCATTCTATTTTTTTAGGCGTAAAAAATAGATCAAGCCTATATTAATTTTATCGTATTATATAGGCCTTCTGTGAATTATATTTTATATTTATTTTTGTATTCTGTGTGGCTAAATTACTTTTTTTTAATATAGATTTTTGAAAGTTCAGTAAAAGTTAATTCAATCATTTAGTTAGGGTTTTAAACACAAATATATATATGTCATAAAAATGTATATTCTAGTTACGTTACCTTTCATGCAGTCGTGGATGAAAAAAAAGAATAATAACCTTTTATGTCTTAAATTATATTTATTTTCATTATTTCTCAAAAGCAAACAGTTTTACATACCAAGACCATCAACAATGTATTATTATTTAAAAAAAAAAGCAAATTAGGTTATATTCTTTTTGTTTGGCATTCCTTTACATTTTAAAAATTAACTCTGTGTTTAGTTCTTATTTTTAATTTGATTATTTAAATTATAATTTCAGTTATATTAGGAAAACAATTTTAATAAATATTATGGTTATGTAATTATTTTGTTCTAGAATTTTAATTATATTATGAATAATACAAATCATATTTTTATTATGTCATATATATATATATATATATATATATATATATATATATATATATATATATATATATAGCTGGTGTTGTGGCTTTTTCACTGACCCGAGGCCGCTAGTTGCGGCGACGGTCAATAGATGGCGTCTGGTTTTAGACGTCTATTTTGACGGGAGAGGCGACCGTTGTCTCTTTAGATCAATTTCCTCCCGGAAAAAAATGTCTATCTATGTATATATATTATTCCTTATTTATATATAATAGTTTAAAAAACAATACATATGTATTTAACATTTCTATATATATTGAAGTGATGTTATGAAAATTCGAATCTATTAGAGAGACGCGTATGTTTCTTTATTTTTAATTAAACAATTTATACTGCACATCCCTAAAAACATTGCCAGAAGAAAATGCATCCGATAAATAGACCAAAGTGTTTCTACCCATACACCTCATTCGACCAGATTCTGGCTCTTAAGCTAAAGAATTATGGCAGAATAACTTTTTTCCATAATATCCGTTCATTGCCAAAGTTAATAGAAACACCATTAGTAAACTAAAAGAGAATATAAAAGAAATAATATGTTCTTTTCATGCAACGACTGTAATACTAAATTCATCGATGAAACAGGATTATCTATAAAGAAGCAAATGAAAGAACACGACAGGAACGTGTTAAATAACGATCACCAATCCCTCATAGCTCAACACAACGTGGAAACACTCTAAAATTCAATTTAGAAGAAGTAGAATCTCAATACAGTAACATAACATCAAAAACAGAAAGGCTATACATGGAATATTTTATTTGATATAAATTAAATAGCAAAAATAGAAAGATTGCCTCATACCCTCCTACAATTTGAAAATATAAGAGAAAATAAAAACAGTTTAATAAGAAAAAATAGCACAAATGTGTTATTGTACTGGGATAAGGTGCATAAATTATGAAAAAGGCATCTCCTTATCGTGCAACTGTAAGTTGCTGATAGCTTGCGCCATCTATCTGAATAAATATCAACTATTCTCGTTAATTTTTAATTATGGGTATTTGGCCAATTCTGGAATAATTAAAATTAACGAGAATAGTTGATATTTATTCCAATAGTGGCGCAAGCCATCAGCAACTTTCAGTTGCACGATAAGGAGATGCCTTTTTCATAGTTTACTAAGAGTAAATTTTCTCCAAACATGAAATGATTGTATCTCGTGTCTAGTCTTTTAATACTTGTATATATTGTATTATATGTCAATATACACTATATTTCCATATGTAACATAAGTATAAAAGTGTAACAGCCTCAAAATGTAGATACAAATCAAATCGCCAGTTTGGCCATCATGTAATACAAAATACCCCTTCTAACAGATTATATTGAATCTAAAATAATCAAATATGATTTGGCTCAACTTTCTATTGAGGATCAAAATGCTTTTAGACCACATGTTCCAAGTATAATTAGATCATTTTTAAGTGCAAAAATGGATGAATTATTTCTAAAAACAAACCAAACATTCCAAAGCTTTTTCCCGTTAGGAATTCCATCATTTTTTCCGTTCTAACCTTTATCTAACTTTACAACGAACCACGGAAATTTTAAGGGATTTTTAGAAACAATTGGAGCAGTTGAGGACTCTAGCTGTCACTCTGGCAAGGAAATCCAGGACTCGAGACACCTAACTGTTGGAATGTCCACTCTTCTTTAGCGCTAGACAACAGACAATTACTAATGTTGTATATCAATATCAATTTGTAAATACCAGAGATAATTATTACATATTTAACCTTTTTTGTAAATATATTCATGATTATCTTTCTAAACTGGAAGGATCAGGTATCTATTACATCTTATTGTTTTTATTTTCATTTTGTATAATATTTTTATACCTCTGTTTAAAAATGTAAATCGACGCAATTATCTCTAGCCGGGATATAGCGTTTTGTGCGTTGAAAAAAAGAAAATAAATGTAATACAAAACTGTATAACAAAGTTTGATTGAGAGTCCGCCGCGCTCAAGAGAGGACAAAGGTCTCCGGTTACAGAATTCGTTAATTTGTTCTGAGAAGAAAGATTGTTCTTTCAGAGATGAAATATTGCTATTTTAAACATTTAGACAGTATTTGATATTGATTAATTGTGTATGCTACAATATTAAAAAAAAGTAACTAGGTATTAAATTATTTTGTAATATTTCATATAAAAAAACAACGGAGAACGTAAAACATATTTTGAAAGAAATTGTGTCAAGTTTGCATCTACACATAAGAAAACTTTTCTCCATTACGATATCAAAAAGACCAGGAAATCTTTCGGTAAAGAGGAAGGTTGGGGGAGTTTCAATTTATAGAGAGGTAACCTAGAAATATTGTGTTAGGTTTTTTATAAGTTGTTTTTTTCATAGATTAATTTATTTATATTTTGACCAGATGACCGGACGACTTTACATGTATATAATTGGTTTTTAATGATGTAAATTAGTTAGTTATGAAAGGAAATTAAAAGCATTAATTTTCTTAGAGGTGTTGGTGTTTACTCTGCTCGATTGTAGACTAAGAAAGAATTGGTTCCTAACAGGTTATGGGCCCAGCAGAACGCTTCCACTGCGCCGTAGAAAGAAATTAAAAGTTAAATCTAAAGAATAAAAAGTTGAAGGCTAAAGAAGATAAGGCCAGGGAATATAGGGCTAAAGAAGAAAAGTTTATGTTAGGCTAAAGAAGATAAAGCTAACCAAGATAAAGAAAAGAATTTGATTGCTGGAAATTTGAGCGATTTAAAGACTGAACTTTGTGCGAAGAAGAAGAAAAGTTTCAATTTATAATTTTTTTGTGAATTTGCATAACTAGAAAAATCAATGGCTGATGAATTAAGAATACCTAAACTAGACGGCAATAATTACTATTCGTGGGCTATAAGAGCTAAATCAATTTTGATCCAGAAGGGCATATGGGATGCAATCGAGCCTGGCTTTCCTAGGGAAACCACAGAAAAACAGAAGCGGAAAGATAATTTGGCATTATCTATCATATTATTAGCAGTTGAAGATTCATTCCTGGATGATATCGGTTATTGCAAGCGAGCGATTAATGCATGGCAGATACTGGAGGACATCCACACAAAGTATGGCTTGCTGCATATATTACAACTACTGAGAGAGTTTTTCAACATTGTCAAAAGAAATGACGAAGATATGAAAGAATATTTCGCGAGAATAATGGATTGTCATAGAAAATTAGCAAAGTGCCTCCATGGATTTGGGGATGGCGAATTAGCGTTGATTATGCTATTGGGATTGCCAAAGAGTTACGAACCACTAATTCTCAGTTTAGAACAGCAAGAAGAGAAGCTATCTACTAGTGTGGTTAAATCCAAATTACTTTTAGAAGAAAAACGACAGAAACAGCGTCAAATTCCTCAAGAAGATCCTAATTGCGCTTTTGCGGTAAGAAGAAAAGAGGATACATGCAAATCACCATGTCAAGAGCAAAATAAATTTGAATATGATCAACCAAGGAATTATCAGAATACGTGGACGGAAGGGAAAAGGGAAAACTATAATTACTCCAGGCAGATAAGATGTTTCAGTTGTGGCAAATTAGGACACATTGCTAGGAATTGCAGATTTGCCAACTCCTCAAGGAGAACTAATGAAGGTATGCTGAAACAAAATACGTTAGACCTTACTCATAAAGTCCTATTTGCGGATAACTTGAAAAACAATAACTCTCAGAATATCTGGTTTCTGGACAGTGGAGCTACTGAACACATGACGTCGAACAGACTGAAAATGACGAATACAAAAAGTATTTCAACTTCTGTTGAAATGGCGAACAATCAGAAAATAAAAGTATCAGAGATGGGTGATGTAACCATCAAACTTGGTCACGAATATGGAGGTGAGACCTTGTTCTTGGAAAACGTATTATACGTTCCTGAATTAGACGGAAATATTTTGTGTGTTGGAAGGATTGAGGAAATAGGAAACAAGGTTTTATTCCAGAATTGCAAGGCCTCTGTTTTTGGAAGTGATGGTGAATTAATTTTGAAATCTAATAGAAGAGGAAGAATATATACAGTGGAAGAACTAAAGATGGCTAAAGTGAAGTCACCTAGTGCAGATATCTGGCACAGAAGGCTAGGACACATTTACAAAAGGGATCTCCAAAATGTGAGTGACACAGCAGAGTGCGAAGTGTGCCTTGAAGGTAAAATGCGAAGACTCCCATTTCCTTCCAAACCTGTCGAAAGAAAGAAGACTTCATCACCCTTGGAGCTCATCCATTCGGATGTGGTAGGTCCCATTAGCCCAATGTCAAAGGGAGGGAACAATTATTTCGTGACATTCATAGACGACTTCACTCATTACACTACAGTATATTTCATGAGGTCTAAATCGGAGGTACTTGAAAGATTTAAGGAATATAAGAACAGTGTTGAGAATTACCACAGCAGAAAAATCAAAGTCTTAAGAAGTGATAATGGGACAGAATATGTTAATGGCGAATTTAATAAATTTCTCAATGAAAATGGTATCAAGCGACAGCTTACAGTTCCAAGAACACCTCAGCAAAATGGAACTGCGGAAAGAATGAATCAGACATTACTAAACACAGCCAGATGCATTTTACTTGAATCTGGGATTCCTAAATCATTCTGGGCAGATGCGGTAAATACAGCATGTTACTTGATAAACAAATGTTCTAGCAAGGCAATAGGTAACAAAATACCAGAAGAAATGTGGACCGAACGGCCAGTGAAGATTGAGCATATCCGAGTTTTCGGTTGTCAGACCTGGGCATACAACGACCAGCGTCGATCCAGATTTGACTCAAGAAGCAGAGAATGTGTTCTAATTGGTTATCCGGAAGGAGTCAAAGGATACAAGGTTTGGGACTTCAGAAACAATAAGGTCTTCGTAACCAGAAATGTCAGATTTCGAGAAGATGTTTTCCCAACTAAGAAAGTCGATAAACAAATTTCACATGAAACTGATTTTTTCCAGGTTTTAAATAATAATTTTGAAGAAGACTATGAATCTGTAAATGGGGAAGATACGAAATTGGTGGAAAGGAATCAGAAAGACAAACTTAAGAAGGAAGACGAAGAAGGCCAAAAGGAAGCTGCGATCCCAAGGGGATATTCAGGGACTGATGAAGAAACAATATCGGTAGAGAAAAATCTGAATAACATGGAGCGAAGAGAGGATGGAGAGCAGGCTTATGAAGACGAAGCACTGAGGAGGGAAGACGAGGAAGGCCAGAATGAAGCTATAATCCCAAGAAGATCTTCAAGAATTGCGGCTAGGCGGAGGGAGTATTGCAGATCAGCCTTCCACCATGGGATAATTGAACATAAGAGCCATCAAGATGAAATACCATCATCATACGAGGAAGCGCTTAATATGCCCAAAGTACAAGATCGGCAAAAATCTATAGAATGTGAAATGGCATCACTTCGGGAACACAGAGTATGGGATGTTGACTTGCCAAATGGTGTTAAACGAAAACCTAACCGGGATCTTGACCACTCTAGGCCTCCGATGAGCGTATGAAAACAACTTTAAAATGGGGGGGCATTGTTAGGTTTTTTATAAGTTGTTTTTTTCATAGATTAATTTATTTATATTTTGACCAGATGACCGGACGACTTTACATGTAATATAATTGGTTTTTAATGATGTAAATTAGTTAGTTATGAAAGGAAATTAAAAGCATTAATTTTCTTAGAGGTGTTGGTGTTTACTCTGCTCGATTGTAGACTAGGAAAGAATTAGTTCCTAACATATTGTTACATGGATGACAAGGCCAAGATACCAGAGTAAAGTTGGGAAAAGAGGGGTGGACTCTAGCGGCCCCGCTGACATGTGGCAGGCGCTAAAAACAGCATTCCTGTGTGGGGGGGGACAGAGTCTGGTTACATCTGCGGCAAGGAGAAGACGTGGCGACTTGCCTCCGGGCGTGTGGATGATCCTACAAGGCGGTGCCAGGAGAGACTGACATCGGAGCGACCTACAAGGCGGCATGTGTATAGTGTGGAGCGGAACGCTTCACAAGAAGACGTCCACGGCGCCAAGGATTCTTCTAACGGGGAGGTTGAAGGCAAGTCTCACTGTTGTATTAAGTGAGACACAATAAAGCGCTAACTTTAGCTGCAATCCCTTCGAACTCACATGTGTATCTTTGTGGTTTACTGAGTGGACAAAGTACACGAATAGCGTCTGGGTACGACGTAACAATATATTTAGAAATAACATTTCATTAGAGTTTCTCGTTATAATATCGCCACAGAGTTTTCATTGTATACATATTTGCATATACATTGTATCGCGTTTTCTCCTGTAGAAGGGCTTCCGTGCCCGAAAGCTAGATATTTTTTTTTAAAGAAACCTATTCCTGAAAGCCTGATCCCATGTGATCCCGGCCTGAAGTCGCAATTCTTCGAGCTTCTCTAATTAAAAATATTACCAGCTCAATTTTTCTTGGGTCACTGCTGTTGGTGGTCGACCTGAACGAGGTTCATCTTCAAGGTTGGTTTGTCCAAATTTAAATTCAATAAAACCAATTAAAAACTCTTCTAATAGAAAGAGCTTTATCTCCTAAAGCTTTCATGATTCTTTCATGGGATTCTTTTGAAGTTAAAGATCATGGCGCGTGAACTTTCTCTAGTCAACTCTATTGTGTCTGATGCAAAGTTTAGAAATTATCGCTCAGCTGTGTTAACAAAGTCGCGTCCTCTATGACTCATTACTACATTACATACTATTTTATCAAAATTAATAGGCTAATCCCTTAATAGAATGTTCAAATCTAAAAGCTTGAGGGATGAGTTTCTTTTGCAAATACATTTATTTCAAGCTTTCGGGCAACGCCCTTCTACAGGAAAATTAAAAATAAAGTAAATTAAATTAAATTACACTGAGATTAAGCGAGGCAAATGTATAACAAACTATTTATTTTATATAGTTTGTTATACATTTGCTTCGCTTAATCTCAGTGTAATATAATTTAATTTACTTTATTTTTAATTTTTCTGTAGAAGGGCGTTGCCCGAAAGCTCGAAATAAATTTATTTGCAAAAGAAACTCATCCCTCAAGCTTTTAGATTTGAACATTTTATCAAAATGTTTGTGTTAGGTAAAAAAATACATGTTGATTTCAATGGTATAATTTATTTTTTAATATTTCACTTATTTAAAATTGATTGCAAATACTTTTGGAGTGACCCTTGTATTTACCAATTAATATATTTTATTATTATTATTAAAATTACTATTTGTTGAAACAATCATATAAAGAGTAACAATACATATACGAATTTATAATAAATAAGCTATTTTTGTTCAAGAGCATTCATTATTTCATAGAAATGCATTTGTAAAATTGGCAACTAGCCGATTTTCCAATTTGTCCTGCAAGTTAAATCAGCGCACTCTATGATCAATCACCAAAGTTACCAATTTAACTTTCAAACACGGATGTTGGCCAATCATTTTGGACGCTTATTGAAGCAAATTGTTTTCCAATAGAGTAGTTGGGTTATTTCTTTGTTTGTATCGGGGGTCTAGGCCGTTTTATTCAATTGTTGTGTTTCTTCTATTGTTTGTGTAGCCTACTGTTCTATACATAGGGTGGCAGAATGTATTGTTGTTAATAACTAACGATGTTTGAGATGATGTTTTGTTATAGTGTACCGATTTGTTTAACTCGGTGGAAATTTTAAATTGGATTTTCGTGATAGAAAGCGCGCCATCTCTAACAATTGAATATGACATCTGATTTTTCCAACCTTATTTAATGCTACACAGATTTTCTATATTAAATACGTATAGGTAGCTAGGAATTCACAACTTTAGTGAGTTCTGAACTCAATTATAACTAAGATTTGTTTCCACTATATAAATTACTTTAACTATATTTAACACACACACATATTGAACTTATTTTACTTTTGTTGTGTCCACATTGTTACTATTTATTTTAACTTTGTCGTATCACAATAGGAAAATTCATTCTAAATTAGTTGTGTCTATATTCTGAACGTTTATTCAAACTTAGTTGCGTATACATCTTGAACGTTTAAATATAGCTTTGTTGTGTCTACATTCTGAACGTTTATTAAAACCTAGTTGTGTCTACATTCTGAACGTTTATTAAAACCTAGTTGTGTCTACATTCTAAACGTCCTATCTACTATATATGTGTCTACATTCTGAACGTTTTTCTACCATAGTGTTGTATACATTCTGAACGTTTTTTTCTACCATAGTTTTGTATACATTCTGAACGTTTTTTCTACCATAGTTTTGTATACATTCTGAACGTTTAAATATAGCTTCGTTGTGTCTACATACTTGTGTCTGAGCGTTTATTCTAACCTTGTTATGTATACATTCTGAACATACATTCTACTATAGTTGTGTCTACATTCTGAACGTTTATTCTAACCTAATTGTGTATACATTCTGAATGTTTAAATATAGCTTCGTTGTGTCTACATTCTTGTGTCAGAGCGTTTATTCTAACATTGTTGTGTCCACCTTCTGAACGTCCATTCTACCATAGTTTTGTCTACATTCTGAACGTCCATTCTACCATAGTTTTGTCTACATTCTGAACGTCCATTCTACCATAGTTTTGTATACATTCTGAACGTTTATTCGATATGGAAACTAAAAATACTTTGGAAAAAACACCATTATTAATTCTCTCTCTATATCTGTATATGTGAGGTTTCTTATAAACATAAAAGTTGAACAGAGTTACTAGGGAGTGTGGACCGTACCCATTAGTAGCGAGAAAACTCAACAACTCTCACCAGTTTATCTTCCCAGCCTGCTGGAATTTTACTCCCCCTAGAGAATTGATATTTCAGAGAGACCTAGTGACTAATATTTGACGTTGAGTATTTTAAGAATGTAAAATTTGATAAATTCGATATCGGAACTACAGCCTAGAGCTAACAATAGCAATAAATTTATACCACATCAAACAATCTTTATTTAGTTCTCGGCGTTTCCGTGACTCGATGTTACTCTCTTCAAGAATGGCATCGAGTCACTGACACCTCGTTTACTAAATAAATAATTAATCGATGTAGCTATTTCCAAACAAACTTTCAAATAACAAATAATATTCAAAACGATAAATTTAAAGTTAAATATTATTGTCGATGCTTTATTTATGCTTCTAGAAAATAATGACCTCATTTAAAGAAAAACACACACACAATCCACGCTTAGAAAAACATGTGAAAACAAAAAAAGTCGGTGGACGAGTGGGTAACACCCTCGATTCCCGACAGTCATGAACCGGGATTGAATCCCGCGTTAAAATTTTGTTTAATATGTGAATAACCTAAACATATTATTCACTGTTTCAATTATTATGAACTAGGTTGCTCTTGTTGAGCGGTACCTATTAATGTGATTTTGAACCGATTGAACCTAAAAACATGTGAATATGTGATTTTTACCAGATGTTAATATGGCGTTTATATTGATGTGTTCGAGGTAAAGAAAGACAGAGATGTACTGAGGGAGGATTTTATCTCAATAAAGAAACTCTTCCTTTAACTGGTTGTCTTTTATTTAGAATTATACTGAAGTTTTTTTTTTGAAGATCATTTGTTGATTTGGAAGTTTGTTTGGAAAATTATATGGCGACCATTTTTTTTCATTTCCCCTAAAGAGAGTGGCTCTAGGACCCACCGCGATGATTCAAACTATGCACCTTAAACCTGACTGCACCACTGCCTTAGGACTTCGAGGCCCCACCCGTTTACCTCTGAACGGTTTCACGTACTATTCAACTCTCTCTTCAAAATGCAAAGGGGGTCGGTGGAAGGATGGTCTTAACCGTTGGTTTTTTCGACTGTTATGCCACGGGTTCGATTCCCGCATTGGGCACTTTTTTTTTATTTATAAAAAAAATGGCCCCCGATCCTTGCAAAAGTCCAACCCCACCAGCGAGTGCAAGTAACCAAACGGGGATCTGGCATATTTGTAAGTGCAAAAAAAGTCGAACTGCTTTTTACATGTGTAGACATGTGGTGCACTTACAGTAAAAGCAGTCGCCTACTACTACCCACCAAGATTATCATGGCCTGTACCACGTGTACTAGGGATAAGCAAAAAAAGAAAAAAAAATGTTTTCAACTTTCCCTCATGGTACTTGTTTGCTATCGGGGTCTCTCAGGAATATTTAGCCAGGGGTTTACCTGCCAAGAAAGTGACAGCGAGTAACTTAAATAACGGGAAATAATAAAAAAATATAATCGGTTGATACACCCATTTAATGAAGGAAATATAATATTGTAGTGTTGGAAATCAGGCCAGCCGTTGGTTAGGATGAACTTTTGTTTAATTTTCTTGGAAGTTAACAAACGATGAGAACCAGACGCTGCTGATCCTCAAGTTTTACTAACCACGACTCTCTCGAGCCATAACTATATATATATTTAAAAAAAAAGATAATTATTTACATAATTTTAGCTATTTACAATCACAACAGATTTACATAATTTCTAGCCGATGTTTTAACTCGTTTCAATATTAAAAGAGAAATGTATCAGAATGACAGCAAACCTCCATATACGACATCAAATTGTCCGAGCAGGGTGACAATGAGAATCGATCAAATAATACTTTAGAGGCGAGTCTTTATTAATTCAAATACCCCAGCTGCATATATTCCATATATTCCAGGAATCTACACTACTCTGTACCCCATATTAGAATATTATTTATTCACCTATTTTTATGACCTTTTTCCTAAAACCATCTAGTAAACGATTACATTATTTCACAAATAAATATATTAGCTTAATAAGCCATTATAGAAGAAGGGCTATTTAAAAATAAATTTATAGAAAATTGAATAAGTTTTACTATAAAAATATTTTTTACAGAATTTCACGAGAGTTTCACGAAATTAAAATGCGACTTATGGTTTTAGGATCACTAAATATTGTCGTGTGCGTATCCAAAATTGGTGACAGCTTATTTTGCTCTTATAAGTTCTTGGATCCCCATCAAAGACTATTCACTTTCTTTAGTTTTGTCTATGAGTGTATATATACATAGAATTACATAGAGATGGTAGAGAGAGGAAATATTTTATTTTCTCTACTACCACGTCATATTTGCATATTTCTATTTATGTAATGTTCTCAACAAAGAGATATACAAATGGGTAATAAACTGTTATTTATGTTTTATAAAAAGAGAAAGGTTTTATTCTAAAAAAATATTTCCAATGTCACTATAAACTACAGAGGGTTCTAAAAGAGAATCAAATAAACCAGAAAGAAATCTACAATTGTATTTTATAGAGATGTCAATACAGAAATTCCATCATAAAAATGCCATTTCCTCTAATGTAGGCATTTCAAACAACTTCTTTTATGGCATTCAAATGTGGGCCATTTCATAGCACCGATTCTGTTGGAATTACATCCAAATGGGATATTCTTACCTATTTCATTCTGTAGATATATAATATATGGAATATATTGTCTGCTATGTGAATTTCTTTATGAAACTATCTGGTGTATAGGGTGCAAGGCTAAGAATTCAGTGTCTATTTGTATAACAGGTAACCATTTAACGTAACATACAATCACGAATATATCCCAAAAAAATGATATCCAAAGAGGAATTTCGTTAGAAATAAAATATTCTTATTGTAAAATGTTCATTGTAATATCTATCAAAATACGAAACTATTATAGACGCGTATGATTCTTTTAAATGTATTTTGTACTAAGGTATACAGGTTTGGTTTTATGGTATTGATCTGGTATTGCAGCATATATACTCATGGATAAAATTTGAAAGAATCATGCGCGTTTATAATAGTTTCGTATTTTGATAACAGATGGCGCGCTAATGCATCATAATTGTAAGGTGTGTAAATAATTTAGGTACTTTTTTTGCATTCAAAAATCGAATGACTGAGCTCAGTTCGCATCTGGCGGACGAGCGAAGCGGGAGCTCCATCCTAAACGGCTGCTATGTAGCGACTGAGTGTCCCAAAGTCACGCGGATTGTTCGAGACTGTGGCGTGTGAACCAAGGAATACAGCGCTATTGCCAAATTTGGCCCACCAACTCGTGATCGGAAATTGCATAGTTGTAGACCTTTTTTTCAATATGTCCTCATATATATTATATATTTCATGGGGAACAGTGACCTGTTAAATGCACAAAACAACGAGATTTTATTGTTATTCTTGTTATCTTTGTAGTTTCGGGCATCACAAGATTTTTGGCAGAATCAGCGAATTGGGTAGCTCCACCTGTTAGAAGGTTTGTAATCGTAACCACTCTCTGTACTGAGGTAGACAGGTTTGGTTTTATGGTATTAATCTGGTGTTGGCAGCATATATGCTCATGGATAAAATTTAAGGAAATGGAAATTATTTGATGTCGCGCCTGTAGTATCTTTTTTGAAGAAAACATAGACAATTTTGTTCACAAATAGTTATCTCGTGTGTCTTCAATAAAGATCACTGTAATATCTTTCAGAGTTATTGTCTGAATCCAGATATACATTCTGAAAGGTAGTTTCTTCTTAAATTTTGTCTATAAATGTGCTTTATTTTTATTATCTCTCTCTAGTACTCGTGATGTAGTCTGTAATAATCATGATGATTAGTAGTTGGTCTAAGTGACCACATGTCTACACAGGTCAAAAGCAGTTCGACCTTTTGCACTTACAAATGTGCAAGAGCAGTGTGGATACATGCTGATGTATCTAGAGAATACATCTGGATAGATTACAGGATGACTGCCTTCATCCTGAATAATGATTGGATAAATCTGACCAATTTTCAAAGATAATCCTAAGGGTGTGGCCAAGTACAGATCAGTGACCGCTTACTTGGAGTATGGCTTTAAATGTTTCTTAAGATGGGGAACTGCTCCAGATAATCACGTTAGCAAATGCTACTCAGTCCTCCAGCCAGAAGAGCAACACTCACTGATTGGGTTAGACTTTTTCTAGAATAGAGGGCCATTTTGGAGCATTTTTTTTTAAATCAGATAAAAGGTGTCCATGTTCAAGATTTGATTCTGGATAGTGGCTGTCGGAATTCGAAAGTTTACATCATTTGTTCACCGATACCCCTTTAGAGAGAGAGAGAGAGAGAAGATGGATCATATCTGAATATACAAGGGGGGATCAATAAATAAGGTGAATTATATTATTTCTTAAAAATTAAAAAAGCTAAAATAATTTAAACCACAGAATATTAAAATATAGCATCGAGAGACTATTTAAGGTGTTCTGTTCTTTTTTCCCACGCGTGGCGCGAGACTTATAAATAAACTAAAATGGAAGCTCCATTGAAGGACTGCACCACGCTTGAACAACGTGCAGTTATTCGTTTCTTGAATGCAGAAGGTATTCAAACATCTCAAATATGCCAAAGAATGAAAAATATCTATGGTGAGTCTTGTTTGTCTCAAAAAACATTTATAAATGGGTTAACGAGTTCAAAAATGGACGAATTACATGTGTGGATATTGATTCATGATTCTTCATGATAATGCAAGGCCGCATACATCATGTAAAACTGTATCTACAATCATTAAATTAGGCTTTGAAGTTTTTAGAACATCCTGCATATAGTCCAGACCTAGCCCCCTCTGACTATTTCCTTTTTGGACTACTAAAGAAGGAGTTAAAGGGAAAGCGATTTGACTCGGATGAAGATGTCCAGAAAGTGGTGCAAGATTTTTTTCACACGCTTCCAAAGAGTGCCTATAAAGAGGATATTTACAAGTTGCCAGAACGATGGAGACGATGTATAGAAAGCCAAGGTGATTATTTTGAATAAATCAAGTCCTAAATTTTAATATCGTTCTTATATTTTTTAATAAATTATAATCACCTTATTTATTGATCCAACTTGTATATTAAACTGGGTTGTAAAAGTATCAAGTAAAGTATCGAATTGAAATAAATGAGATTTTATTTTTCCTTCCGAACAATAAATTATTTTAACAACATTGAACCAAAGTCTTCGGTTGTTAGTAGGCATAGGACCGGGATTAGTCGACATAGGATTAACCACTTCACAAAACTTAGTTATTGATTAGTATGGGCATGCCGGTAACATCTCATCTGACGGTAGCCAGAAAACGGAGATAGGAGAATTAGAGAAACATAAATTTGGTTTAGATATAAAAGAATAGTACGAGAAAGAAATGAATAAAATTATGATTTTAGAAGAACTGAGAGGAAAATAAATTTCACATGAGATGTCTACCACGTCCAGAAAGTAAATTAAAGATTAGAAAGAAAACTCGTGAAAACAGATGCATATCAATATCAATGAAAATAAAATAAATAGAAAATTGCTACAGGACAAAGTTGGAAGAATTAGAAGTTAAATTTAGATTTATTGAAGAGGGAAGAAATATTGCGAAAAAAAAAAAAAGAAATTAACGAAGCATTTTGGATGATACGAAAGCAGAAGGTTGAGATGATTCTCAAGTTGAGACCAAAGACATGGAGGGAGAATCCGTGTGTCTATTGTACACCTCTATGGTCATCCATGTTGTAGATCAACTTCTGATGACAAGATAATGATTATCAGAACGTGTTACTCTTCTGGGGTGAGGAATGAGTATCATTTGCTGTCGTAATGATCTGGAGCCGTTCACATGACACATATAAAGCCATACTCCGAGTAAGTGGTCGCTGATGTGTACTTTGTCACCATTAGGATCATCTTTGAAACGCTGGTCATATTTATTCAATCATTATTCAGGATGAAGGCAGTCATCCTGCAATCTATTCAGGTGTATCCTCCAGATGTATTCATGGAGGGGGCGACACCTGGCCATATGGCCAAAGATTCTAATGACATTTTCATCGCCAATGATGAAGGAAAAGCTATTGATGGTATTTTTATTAGCTTTCTTCTTGTAGGGCGGAGAATTTAGAAATTCTTCCTATATTTCCAGCCCGTCCTCCACGATGATGTTCAACATCTCTGCCGAGCCAAACAAACAATGCTTGTCTGAAGAACTTCCCTAGGTGCCCCACACATCTCTTCTCCACGGTTTCATACAAAACTTGTAGTATCGCATTCTTAGTCATCTTCCTCTATTATTTCAACCCAGTTACAGATTTTTATGTCAGAATTTGCATCTTTGTTGTCGACGACAGGTGAATTTGTCATCCTTTTTACAAATTACTTAAATTCGCGCTTTTGATATCTAGAAATTTACTTTTCCGCCGATTTTTCAGCGAATGCAGCTTTTTCTATAATCTCAATTTTATAACGTGACCTCCATCTCCTTCTGGCTAAATGGATAGATTCATCTTATCTATCTCTTTTGCCTAATAATAAAAAAATATTCGGTTCTTTGGGGCTTAAGATAAGGAGGTGCGCGCGTATCCTTTCTCACAACCCGAGACCAGTAATTAACTTTTATTGACATCTGGTAATCGATAAATGAATAGAATAAATATATTCACTCTTTATAGAGGGTCAAATAGGTTTCCCCAACGATAGAGTCTTCTTCCATGTGGTTAGGGTTTCTCATTTAATTGCCTTTTTTTCAATGTCATTAAAAACTTTAATATTCTAGCTTTGGACGAGGAAGTGGGCATTAAAAGCAAAAAAAGGCATTGTATTACCGCCTGTTGTTTATTACATTTTTTTAATGCTTATCCCTAATACACGTGGTACAGGCCATGTTAATCATGGTGGGTAGAGATAGGCGACTGCCTTTATTGTAAGTGCACCACATGTCTACACAAGTTAAAAGCAGTTCGACTTTGCACTTACAAATGTGCCAGAGCCCCGTTTGGTTACTTGCACTCGCTGGTGGGGTTGGACTTTCGCAATAATCGGGGGCCATTGGAGCATTTTTTTAAATCAGAAAAAGTGCCCAATGCGGGAATCGAACCCGGGTCGTAGTGGTCGAAAACCAACGGTTTAGACCATCCTTCCACCGACCCCCCCCCCCCCCCCCCCCCGTTTTATTACATAATATTCGAGGAACGTAACTACCTTGAAATACAGACAAAGGCTTTGTCCGACTTCTTTACTTCTATTTAAAACCTATTTCACAGTCATAGAACATACATGCTGTAATTAGCCCGTAATTACTCTGTTTATTTTACTTATCATCTCCACGCACGTCATCGATTTCCCAGACGACTGAAACTTTGTTGCTAGGTTACCATTTGGCTGAATGGGGATTGGCTGACTCCACTTTCTGCTACTCGGAACATGTTATATTGGGGGATAGGATCTTTCAATACTATATGTAACACAGTGCTTCGAATAGATGAGGGGTTTATTGGTCCAATGTGGATAATGGAAGAGAGTTTCATTATGTACTTTGAAATATGATGAAAATGTTCATTACGTGATATTGAATATGCCCATTCTAGCATTTAATTGGAGGTAATCATCACGATCATTTTAGAATACCATTATAAGAACCTAATGGAACTGATATGTTATTATTTTGAAACCTATGTTTAAATTCCTGTTTGGAAACTTCCAAATCTTTTGGTATCAAGTTATCTTGATTTTGAATATACACGAGATCCTTCAGTTTTGAAAAAAAAGGTTTTACATTGTGTTCTAAATTTGTTGGATATAATAATTGAATGATTAAATTAGGATGATAAGAAATTAATGTATAAAATTTCGCAATTTATTTTTGAGTTGAGTCAATATGCTTTAAAATAGTTTGAAGGTAGAGTAGAAAAGGATCAGGAGGATTTAGGGAAAACATAATGATACGAAAGTACCGTCAATCTCCTGTGTATGTAAGATTGACATGAATGACCACGTGAGATGGCAAAGGATTTCTGTTCTCATAACCTCTTTTATTTACCTGATTCCATTACAGAGAGGATCGAACAAAATACCACAAACAGGGAGAAGCAGTGCAACATTCGGTAAACAAGGAAGAAACTTTACTAACCAGTGTCAGGCTACTAAACCATCAGGACTTCTCTGATTGGTCGGCCTTCCCTTAGTGCGATCCTACTTGTACACCATCTATAACGATCTTTTCAAACGGATCTTTCTCCTTTTCTTTCGATATCGTCGCAGCACTAGTGAAAAGGCACCTTCTGACCAGCAGCTGAATATTGCTGAGTGTTCACTGACATCTATTGGAAAATATATCAACTATTTGCTCATCGTTTTTTTTATTAATATTTTCAGAAGTTGGCTTATATACAATATATTCCGTCTCATGGACAAAACTTAAGGAAGTTGTACCTTTTACCATGTATATCGGCATTCAGACAATAACTCTGAAAGGTATTACAGTGACCTTTATTGAAGACACACGAAATAACCAAGTGTGTATACACTCATAGACAAAACTTAAGGAAGTTGTACCTTTTACCATGTATATCGGTATTCAGACAATAACTCTGAAAGATATTACAGTGACCTTTATTGAAGACACACGAGATAACCAAGTGTGTATGCACTCATAGACAAAACTTAAGGAAGTTGTACCTTTTAGCATGTATATCGGGGACAATAACAATGGAAGATACACTCATAGAAAAAACTTAAAGAAGTTGTACCTTCTAGCATGTATATCGGTATTCAGACAATAACTCTGAAAAATATTAGAGTGACCTTCATTGAAGACACACGAGATAACCAAGTGTGTATACACTCTTAGACAAAACTTAAGGAAGTTGTACCTTTTAGCATGTGTATATCGGGGACAATAACTATAGAAGATACACTCATAGACAAAACTTAAGGAGGTTGTACCTTTTACAATGTATATCAGCATTCATACAATAACTCTGAAAGATATTACAGTGACAATTATTGAAGATACATGAGATAACCAAGTATGAACATAAGATTTCCTCTGCCTCTTTAAAAAAAAAATACTCTAAACTTCCTTAAGGCTTGTCCATGTGTGTATATAAAAGTCAATATATTGTTGGTGGTGTCTTGCCCATGGAGCAGATCAGATAGGTCCGTGCATCTTGATCACAATACCTTAAATATTTACATCGGTGGGATCAAAATATTGTTATTTATAGAAATCGAGATTTAACAATACCATTAATTTAAAAGTTGATAATCTCATCAAACTCTCATTTCTTTTATTTTTATTTATGATTAAATCACAACTTTGTTAGCAAATCCGTTTCTAAAATGACTTTATTGGCCTTTACAACCACAAAATACCAATGAAAATATCGAGGTAAATCTAACGTAATAAATTTAATATCGTAGTTTTCAATTTCAGCGCTATTTGTTGCTCAAACTTGGACTCAAATATTGGACTTCCAGTTTTCATTAAAGTTACAATGTCATCTCTCTCTTTAGTTATAAACTATCAATTATAATTTTTAAACCTAAATTTTAAATTTTCCAAATGACCGATATTTGCAAAAATCAATTAGATTTTCTATCGTAAAATATTTTATCGCCTGATCTATACACTGAAGCATAGACAATTGACAATTTGAACAATTTTAATGATTCTTCTAATCAATTTTTACAGAAAAAAAGTATGATTAAATAAAAAGTAATATATAATAAATAGGTAAATAAAGGGTAAATAGAATGTAAGAATATAGTTGTATATCGTAAAGATAAAGCTTGCCTGGCCGGCATTCATATTTATATAAAAAATAGACTCTTTGGCCAGTTAAAGTTTTTTATTTTCTCAACGTTTCGACAAAAATCTTTTGTCTTCGCCAGGAGAAGTAAATAAAAATAAAGCATTTGGCAAGAACAATTTTTAACGCCTTGCCAAATGCTTTATTTTTATTTACTTCTCCTGGCGAAGACAAATGATTTTTGTCGAAACGTTGAGAAAATAAAAAACTTTAACTGGCAAAATAGTCTATTTTTCATAGAAATAGTTGTATATGTATAAATTTATTCAGAAAGGAAGACTTCCCTACCTTGAGAGAGTTCACCTCCAGACAAGGTCTTCACTCCTCAGTTCCACACCGAGGAAGTACTTATAGATGTGGGTCTTGGCAGACGTCAGGATGGCCAGGGTGTCATCATGAAATGTGTAGGGGAATACATCCTTATATATATAAAAATGAAATGCAAAATCGATGTTTGTTATCGCGTTGCGCAAAATCTACAGAATCAATCATTATGAAATTTCGCATGTAGGTAGCTGAAGATTTCGTTTAACATATAGGCTATTCAAAAAACTAAAAAGGTTAATGTGCTTTTTTTTAAAATGTAAAACCAAAAGGCCTTAGTTCCAGCCTTTTACCGCTTGGCGCCGCATGGGTCGCGACGATAAATGAATTTGATTGGTTAATAATTTTACACGTAGTTTTAGTTTGTTTACACGTGAATGTTTTTAAAAAATAAGATTATCCAATCGCCGTGAAACTTTAGGAAGTTATTTACTATACTACTGGGAAAGTTTTTGGTTTGAATTTGATTTTAAATAAATATTCGTTGCAATTTTATCTGCAAACTTTCTACTTTCACTCGCAAGCAGCGCCTCTAGTGGCATCTTTTGAACTTACATTTATAAATTGTTAAAATGCTAAAATGTGTTCCAAGTATAATAAATTTATAATTTAATTTGAGGATTTAGTAATATAATATTCCAATAACGTTGTAAAAAACCTGTAATTTCAATATTAATATATATTTAAAGAAAATATATTATTTATAATTTAATAATTTTTTTCAAAAAATTATGTTTTTCAAAAATATATTTAAACGCTTGTATAACAATATTTATTTATATACGTTTATAAATCTATATATATAGGTGGATTGGATGTTTTCTAGAATCGTTTTAACAAATGTTCGTTAGGCAAACTTTTTATTGGGTAAAACCCGGGCGAAGCCGGGTACATTCGCTAAATACATTTATTTACAAATCTTCGTTTGTGGCAAGATACTTTTCCTTCAACTTCAAATTACCGAGTGGACCAATTAATACTGATTTTTTTTCAACTTATCGAGTATTTTTTCAAGGGACTGGGAAAAACTTTCAAATTATCGATAGTATAGACAAGTATAGATTCAGTAGGGATTGGATGTTTGCTAGAATCGTTTTAACAAATATTCGTTAGGCAAACTTTTACTCGGGTAAAAACCGGGCGAAGCCGGGAACATATATATATATATATATATATATGTTACATAAATATTTTATTTAGGAAATGTTATATTAAAATCATTTATTTAAAATGTTATATTGAAATATTTTGTTTAAAGATGTTATATGTTAAAATGTTATTTTATTTAAAGTTATAATTTCATTGATATAAATACTCTGTTTTAATCGACCGCCAGAGGTCACGCCTTCTTTATAAATAATCATTGTTGTTGTTCTTCCCCGTTGGCCGATCCAAAGTTTTTGTAATTATGTAAATAATCTTTTGTTTTATTTATTTATACGCCTTAAGACAGGCATTACTTTTATCAAATTGTTTTATATATATTCCATGGGTTTACAATTAAAACAATATCTGATCAAAACTATTTTCATTATTTTACTTACAAGATTTTAACCACGACTGCACCACCATAGCTTAATCCTCAAGATAACCAAAATCAAGATGATCCAATATCAAACAGAAAATCATATTTTTTTTTTTTATATTATAATATAAGTCGACAGGATTTTACCTGTTTATACCAAAAGCAAAATTTTTCGAATTCAATTATGCAAATTCTCCAATCAAAAATAAGTTATTTCAACCAGATATAGCTCATTTCAACCAAGAATAACCTACCTCAATCAATCATAGTCTATACAATCGACAATAGATTTCAACATTCAACAATGGCCATCTACAAGACATAGCCCAATCCAAACAGGCATGGCCATCTCCACTTCAACCAGACATCGCCATATCCAGTTAACTTAGGACAACTCCGGATTTCTCCATCCTCAACCATCACCCGCTTCCACGCAACAAGCAGCCTTCTTCCATACAGCCATCTTCCATTTCAAGGTACTTTGTATCTGCTTTTACATAATTTGCCCCATTTTAACCTTATTTATAATTCAATTCTCAATCATGTTTTATATAGTTTTTAATAGCCTATTTATTCAAAATTATATTTTCCTTTTCTCAAATCATTTTTGTGTAACAATTATACTATAGCTCTTTTTGCCCTTTAATATTATCACACCTTTCAATTCTTTTAAACCTTGTTTTTCTTTATTTAATTATTTTCTATAATATATCACCTATTCCATTTTTTGCCATTAAATATTTGCATTTTAAGCTAAATCAATTTTTAACACAAGACCATATTTAAAACAGTCGGCTGGGAGGACAACAACAACAAATTAACATATTTCTCAACATTCAATTTTTTTATTAAAAATTAGCTAAACTTTAATGTTTTTTCATATTTTTCAATTTTCTTTTTCAATATGTTCAAAATTCCCTAACTTTTGATATGTTATTTTCTTATTTAATCTTGTATCAAAATATGTTTTACAAATTTTTTCATTTTTACCCCCTTTTAAATTTTTTTAAATGCCATAATTTTGTTTCTCATTTCGCCTTACAAATATGTAAATTTACCGTGGTAAACATATGTAAATTTCAACTTTTGTTTTGTTCACCTTGAATCTTTTTTTTTCAAATGACCATTCTCAATTCTTGCCATTAATTCATTTAGCTTTAACATTATAATCATTTATCTTTATGTTCATTCCTTGTTTTCACATTTGCTTTTTGTACATAAACTTTTGTCTCAACTTATTGCCTTTTCTCATAAATGCCTTTTTCTTATAATCATCAAATGTTTTTAGCATTTCCATATATCTTTGCCAATTATTTTTTATATTGTTTTCTATGTTTTTCTTCTTTATTTTTCATTCACATACTTTTGCAATTATTTTGTTTTTAATGTTATCTTTTCTTTAAATTTTCCGTCCTCATTTTTGATGTTATATATGTGCATTTTTTCTTGCTCTTTCCAATCTGTTGGTTAATAACAAACCAATATGATTAGGGAATATCACATTTTTACTCTTCACCATATTTTTGTTATCATCATTCACACTTGTAATTTCCAATCTATTGGTTAACAATAAACCAATATGATTATGGATTATCACATTTTTATTTTCACTTGCTCCCGATTGTTTTGTTATTATTCATTTTTATCATTTATATAATTTTGTACTTTCCTGTCTATTGGTTACCATATTTAAAACCAATATGATAAGTGAATATCACCTCTCACATTATTTTCTTTCCATAAATCATTTTATCTTTTTTTTTTTAACAATATTTTTTTTATCACTTTTCTCTGAATGAACCCATGTTATTTTCTTCACAGGGGGGAAATGTTACATAAATATTTTATTTAGGAAATGTTATATTAAAATCATTTATTTAAAATGTTATATTGAAATATTTTGTTTAAAGATGTTATATGTTAAAATGTTATTTTATTTAAAGTTATAATTTCATTGATATAAATACTCTGTTTTAATCGACCGCCAGAGGTCACGCCTTCTTTATAAATAATCATTGTTGTTGTTCTTCCCCGTTGGCCGATCCAAAGTTTTTGTAATTATGTAAATAATCTTTTGTTTTATTTATTTATACGCCTTAAGACAGGCATTACTTTTATCAAATTGTTTTATATATATTCCATGGGTTTACAATTAAAACAATATCTGATCAAAACTATTTTCATTATTTTACTTACAAGATTTTAACCACGACTGCACCACCATAGCTTAATCCTCAAGATAACCAAAATCAAGATGATCCAATATCAAACAGAAAATCATATCTTTTTTTTTATATTATAATATATATATATATATATATATTGAATCAATAATTCCTTCTCTAAACTTTAATAACGAACCACTTGATGAGGAAAGAGTTTCTTCATCAAGAGGGCTATGCACGCCCTCAATATGAAACTAATCTTACTGAAATTTGAACAGGACAGAGAGTTAAATCTGGAAGAGTTTTTTTGTCGCACTTTAACCAAAAAAAATTATAATTAACCAAGTACTGAGCAACAATATATTTTTAGTCAGAAATGATGATGACAATATTGCTGTATCATGCTTGATTGACATAAACAAAATTCTTTAGAGGAATATTCACTAAAGCAGACCACGGGCGAAGCCAGATAATAATTTTTAGTAAGCAGGAACAAATTTCTACCAGCGAAACATTCACTCGAGCAGAAGACAAACGAAGCCAGGTCATCTCTATATATAAAATATGGTTTCTCGGCCTTTTGGCTAAGATCGTGTAGTATATCTCTAGATATTTTTATTTATCTATATCTTTTTAAAAATTTATTCAGTAGAGAGAGTGGATATGTTTGCTCGAAAAATATATTTTATATATTACATAAATATATAATGTAACGAACATTATTATCATTATTATCATAATATTATGTGTGTTCCGGAATATTATTATCAATAATATTCGTTAGGCAAACTTTCACTCGGATAACACCCGGGCGAATCCGGGTACACATCCGCTAGTATAGTTATAATGTACAAATTTCTTCTCAGCAAGGGAGACTTCCCCAGCTTCAGAGAGTCCTCCTCCAGACAAGGTCTTCTTGAGAAGGTCTACTGGAGCATAGAAATTACCTGATTTTTATGATGTAAGTTTCCTTATTTCTACAAGGATGTCTGCATATCTCTAAAATTCAAACTACTCCAAAACGAAAAATGGTTAAAACGATATTTTCCATTGGGATTAAATAGTCAATGAGGTGAACCTTGTAATTATTCGTTGACAGCTCTCACCGTTGTCAACTTGTGTCACTTCAAGTGATGATCTCTTCTAATAAACCAGGTATAATATTTCCTGGAGAGACGGTAGAATTAGAGGGTCGGTGGTGGAAGAATGATCTAAACTGTTGATTTTAGACTCCTAAGATCCGGGTTCGATTCCCGCATTGGGCGCTTTTTTTCTGGTTAAAAAAAATGCTACAGTGGCCCCCGATTCTTAAGAAAGTTCAACCCATCAGCGAATGCAAGTAACCAAACGGGGCTCTGGTACATTTGTAAGTGCAAAGTCGAACTGCTTTTCATATGTGTAGACATGTGGTGCACTTACAGTAAAAGCAGTCGCCTACTTCTATCCACCATGATTATCATGGGCTGTACCACGTGTACTAGGGATAAGCAAAAAAAAAAAGAAAAAGATTGTAGAAATACAGACGCCAAGGATAAAGTTCAGGCCATACTGATCTTTCAGTTAAAACATTTATATTTTGTCACATCACTAACAAGTAACACATTTTTTTATTGATTCAAGTAAACTTTCGATACAAAATGCCTTTATCAAATTTTAGAATCTATCCTAATTAGCAATAGCTTTTAATTTCGGTAAAATGTAACTTTAGGTTTTTAATACCTGTAATTAACCGTTTGATAGTTTCACTATTAAACGGATAAGCATAAAAAATATAAGAGGAGCTTCTTTTATAAATTTATTGTGCAAGCTTTCGGACTATACGTCCTTCTACAGGCAAGGATAGTTGTAAAACTAATCTTTTACAACTATCCTTGCCTGTAAAAGGACGTATAGTCCGAAAGCTTGCACAATAAATTTATAAAAGAAGCTCCTCTTATCTTTTTTATGCTTATTCGTTTAACCAATTTTCAAGAGTTCCTTATCGTTTAATAGTTTCACTATTATAAATGATATTGCCATCTATCGCTAAAATTTGTAACAAATAAATTTACTGGCAATGTTTTGAAAAGAAACATATTGCCAATAGGAAAAAATAGTACAAATGTGATATTGTACTGGGATAAGGTACATAAATTATGAAAAAAGACATCTCCTTATCGTGCAACTGAAATTTTCTGATGGTTTGAGATATATCTATTCCGATAGATGGCGCAAGCCATCAGCAACTTTCAGTTGAACGATAGGAAGATGCTTTTTTCATAAAATTGCCAATAATTTCACTTTATTGGAATATATTTCAAGATAAAGTTTAAGATTAGTAATATGCTACTTTTCTATATTTCAAATATTTTCTATATTTTTCTTTATACACTCAAAGATAAAACTTAAGGAAGTCTGAAGTCTTTGATTTCGCCCGTCTTCTATACATTTGAAGGAGACAGAGGCAATTTTGTTCACACTTGGTTATCTCGTGTGTCTTCAATAAATGTCACTGTAATATTTTTCAGAGTTATTGTCTGAATCTCGAGGAAAAGCCTCTAAAATTCAGAGGAATCTATAGATGTAGACCAATAGGTCTGTTGAAAATTGTCTCTGTTATTAGTTATAAAACTAAAGCATTAGCACATGCGACGGATAAATTCAAAAATATTTACATCTTGTTCCAATTTAGCTCGAAAAAAATATATATATATTTTGCTTATCTCTAGTACACATGATAATCATGTTGGGTAAAAGTAGACGACTGCTTTTATTGTAAGTGCACCACATGTCTACACATATCTACATCACCAGATTAATAACCTTTTTAGCCAATTCGACCGATTTCATAATTTCCCATGTAGGATGAAATTGAAGCCGCGCCTGTACGAATCCCGAAGCCAGGGTAGAGCTTTTGTCGAATTTTCCTAAACTGGTGTTGTAGCTCATTCATTATCCCCAACACTACGTTTCGTACTGGGGTAATGACTAAAATTGCACTGTTTTAAAGCATTTTAAAAGGGAGAGGTGCCGAATTTAGTACATGAATATCATCCTCCCTCAAATTAAAACTATTTATATATATTGTTACACCATGAGATGTAGATGATTTTTGTTTAGCGGTTTCCATTGTACTGTAGAATAAACCAGAACGAGTTCTCATCAAAAAGCTAACTCTTTATTTTGGTAAAGTTACAAAAAGAATAATGAAGAACGCCGGCGCGAGGTCACATGACGACGCGAGGCCGCTGGCTGCACAATGTTAACAAAGAACAAACAAATCAACCTTGATTTGTTTAATAAGTTAAATTATTAATGAGAATATTTACATGAGTCTATGTCGGCTGTGACAATATGCACATTGATTCTGGCAATGGCCCTCATCAGTACAGGGACGGCTTCGATTTTATAACATTCAGCGAGAGGAATTATGGAAACGGTATAAGTCACTCAAAATATTGATATATGCTAATTATCTCATAGATCGATTTTTTATATAGTTCTGTCTACTCACATTTCATTGTACCTGTTGAAGGGCTTGACAGCCCGAAAGCTTGTCACGAATCCGTTCATTAAAGAAACGTTTTTCTCCTTATTTTGTCATCTATTATATTGTAACAAAGTATTTATTATTTCATTACCATGGCATAATTATTATGTTTATATGTTGCTACTCTGTAAACTTCCCTCATTACTTATCTTTTGTTTATCATTCATAGTTTGTTCTTGCCTTAAATAAATTTGCTGTGTTATTCTGAAGTATGTGTCTTTCGTATATTTATATTCTAATAATTTTAAATCCACAGATTATTATTCTGTGATATATTGTATATATCGTAATATATAACTTATCATCATTATTCTGCTCTTGTTGACTTGTAATTTTGAATCTTGCATCTGATACGGTGTAATATAATAAAAGCCATTTAAATAAATAAGGCCTAAAATATATTTCTACTTTTTAAATCAACCTAAATACACCACATATGTCTTTCCTAATTTTACACGTGGCAATATGCTTAAGCTGGTAAAATGCAGGGATCGATTTATCCTAGGATGGTATGAAATACGTCACCCTGTTTTGGTGAAGGGAATAGCTAGAAACTATGGTATACAGTTTGGCTTTTAGACTGAAATTTGCCTAAAATGATATTGTAGCTCATTTTTCATTATCACCTATGATTATTTACTGGCGTCATAGATATATTTCACATTTTTATTGCATATTTAAAGAGAAAGAGATGTCTCTTTTGGTACCTCAATATTGTCAAGTATCTCTGCAACACCGGTCACAAGAAGCTCCATGGGACACCTGTCAATCATCCCTGGACCCCGGGGAGGACCACAGGTGTGAGGGGTTCTCGGAATCTTATCGGCAAATAAGGAAAACGGGACGGTGACTGACGACGCTCATTATTATCATCTTTACCTTGGGATAAGTTGTTATCTCTCTCCCTATAAATACCTCTTGTATATAATTTTATTGGAGAACTGAAAAATAAATACCCTTTATAAAAAATAATTATCCCCTAATTTACCTTTGCTTTATTTATCTCCACGGCAATATTATTCTCAAATATATGTTATATCTCTATATATAAATATTTTAAAAAATGAACGTCAAATTTTTTTACCGATAAACATCATATATCCTGATCCACTTCCTATCTGCTTTTAACTCCTTTTAAGCATTTCAAAACCTGTCAAAAAATGGTTGAATTTAAGTTAGAAAGTAGCTTGGAGAACCGGATCTTATATGACAAAAAATAGTCACCATATTATATTTTAATAAAATATTATTAATAATTCGTGCTTGAATTATATAATTATATGTCGTATTTTGAATATTAATATATAATTTATGGACACACAATATTATTTACCATCGGATTTTAAATTATTTCTACCCAAATCTAAATATTGCTTATGAGATTGTAAAAGAATTCATCTACAAAAATTAAAAACCTATACATTTTAGATGTTGAAATATGATACCAATATAATATAGTTTACGATTTTTTTATATTATAATAATTGATTTATAAAATCACTTCGTAAATGTTTATATATTGTATTAATTCGGACCTGGAGGTTGTTAGGTTCGGTGCTGACTGGAGTATAAGAGCTCCATCTATGCTTCCTTCCTGTGGTGAATCTGTATAAGACCGCTGGTCTTAATAAAGCTGTATGTATGTGTATATTTAGAACAATTGTTGGGTTCTGTGCTGACTGGAGTATAGGAGCTCCATCTATGCTTCCTTCCTGTGGTGAATCTGTATAAGACCGGTGGTCTTAATAAAGCTGTATGTATGTTTGTATATTCAGAACAATTGTTGGGTTCTGTGCTGACTGGAGTATAGTAGCTCTATCTATGCTTCCTTCCTTCGGTGAATCTGTATAAGACCGGTGGTATTAGTGCTATATACAAGTATATATAGCAAAGCATGGTTTTCTTTTTATCTACGCTTTCTTTGTTTACTTTAGGATGTAATGCTAACATAGCATGGTTTTCTTTTTATCTGCGCTTTCTTTGTTTACTTTAGGATGTAATGCCAACATAGCATGGTTTTCTTTTCATCTACGCTTTCTTTGTTTACTTTAGGATGTAATGCTAACATAGCATGGTTTTCTTTTTATCTGCGCTTTCTTTGTTTACTTTAGGATGTAATGCTAACATAGCATGGTTTTCTTTTTATCTACGCTTTCTTTGTTTACTTTAGGATGTAATGCTAACATAGCATGGTTTTCTTTTTATCTACGCTTTATTTGTTTACTTTAGGATGTAATGCTAACATAGCATGGTTTTCTTTTTATCTACGCTTTCTTTGTTTACTTTAGGATGTAATGCTAACATAGCATGGTTTTCTTTTTATCTACGCTTTCTTTGTTTACTTTAGGATGTAATGCCAACATAGCATGGTTTTCTTTTTATCTACGCTTTCTTTGTTTACTTTAGGATGTATTGCTAACATAGCATGGTTTTCTTTTTATCTACGCTTTCTTTGTTTACTTTAGGATGTAATGCTAACATAGCATGGTTTTCTTTTTATCTACGCTTTCTTTGTTTACTTTAGGATGTAATGCTAACATAGCATGGTTTTCTTTTTATCTACGCTTTCTTTGTTTACTTTAGGATGTAATGCTAACATAGCATGGTTTTCTTTTTATCTACGCTTTCTTTGTTTACTTTAGGATGTAATGCTAACATAGCATGGTTTTCTTTTTATCTACGCTTTCTTTGTTTACTTTAGGATGTAATGCTAACATAGCATGGTTTTCTTTTTAACTACGCTTTCTTTGTTTACTTTAGGATGTAATGCTAACATAGCATGGTTTTCTTTTTATCTACGCTTTCTTTGTTTACTTTAGGATGTAATGCTAACATAGCATGGTTTTATTTTTATCATCATTTTCTTTGTTTACTTTAGGATGTAATGCTAGCATAGCATGGTTTTCTTTTTATCTACGCATTCTTTGTTTACTTTAGGATGTAATGCTAACATAGCATGGCTTTCTTTTTATCTACGCTTTCTTTGTTTACTTTAGGATTGAATGCTAACATAGCATGGTTTTATTTTTATCATCATTTTCTTTGTTTACTTTAGGATGTAATGCTAACATAGCATGGTTTTATTTTTATCATCATTTTCTTTGTTTACTTTAGGATGTAATGCTAACATAGCATGGTTTTATTTTTATCATAATTTTCTTTGTTTACTTTAGGATGTAGTGCTAACATAGCATGGTTTTATTTTTATCATCATTTTCTTTGTTTACTTTAGGATGTAGTGCTAACATAGCATGGTTTTATTTTATCATCATTTTCTTTGTTTATTTTAGGATGTAGTGCTAACATAGCATGGTTTTATTTTTATCTACGCTTTCTTTGTTTACTTTAGGATGTATTGCTAACATAGCATGGTTTTATTTTTATCATCATTTTCTTTGTTTACTTTAGGATGTAGTGCTAACATAGCATGGTTTTATTTTATCATCATTTTCTTTGTTTATTTTAGGATGTAGTGCTAACATAGCATGGTTTTATTTTTATCATCATTTTCTTTGTTTACTTTAGGGTTTTGTGCTAGCATAGCATTGTATCAGTACTTTTCTCAATTTTCCATGTGATAACAATAAATTCATGCGTGTTTATCTAATTAATCATTTAGTTTGAAAGCAAATCGGAGTAAGCATAATGTATAAATAACACGTTACCGTATTTTAACAAAGATTGGCTCTTTGGCAATGGAAATACTAGTCTTAAATATACATTTCAACCAAGCACCAATTATATATAACGCAAACCTTATTTATCAATATATAATTACTTACAAAATAACATTACTTAGTTTAAAATATGTTATTTATTTGCTACACAACAATTAAAGCAATTTGTTGAAATGATATCAAAGAGATTTAATTGTTAATTAACTCTAATTGTAAGAAGAATAGAAAAAGAAGGAAAGTTTAGGACTGTAAATTTATCTGGATGTATAGAATTTGCAATAAAAGAATCTTTCTACCATTCCTAAATTCCAAAGCCGAAATTTGATTCCAAATATTTGTAAAAAGAAAAACAGGTAATTAATTTACAGAGATCTGATCAATTATTTAATTAATGTTTCGTATTCACGTTTTAATTAATGACTATTAGTGTTGGAGGGTTCTTTTAACCCCTTTCCTCCCTTACCTCAATCTGATTGGTCGGCTTAGCATAAAAGTAGTTCTGGAAATTGTATAACAGACCAATCAGCGTTTTCGAGCCTTATCTAATTAAATTACAAACTTGAATCATCGTCAACAAAATAAGCTATTACAGTAGAACCTCCCTGTAAAGGACAACACCTATTTACAGAGCCTAAGTGTCTTTTAGGGAGAGGTGTCTTCTTATCGGAGAGTTGCTAAATAGTAAAAATGGTGAATTTGCAAATGAAAACTGTCCTTTGTAGAGAGGTGTCCTCCTAGCGGAGTGTTGCTAAATAGTAAAAATGGTAATTTTGCAAATGAAAACTGTCCTTTGTAGACAAATTTTATAGACAATTAAAATAATTTTATTGACATCTTGTCAATACATGCAAAAGTGTACAGTTTGCACTATGTCCTTTGTAGAGAGGTGTTTTCTAGCGAGGTGTCCTCTCATGGAGGTTCTACTGTATATATATGTCATAATTTGTATATAATTAAATGCAACCCCGACCCACTATGTATATATCATGTATGATTTTCAAAGACTTAATAAAGAACAAGGTAACTGGAGGAAAGAAAGTAACAAAAGATATAGGAAGTAAGACTAAAGCTGGCACGACTATTTTGGCACCCCTGTGTCAACATTGCAGGGGCAGAGACCGGACGTCTCTAGTGACCGCAGAAGTTATTTTAGCCAAGATGCACTCAATACTTCCGGCAAAAACAGGACGTATCTAATATCCGTCGAAGCTATAAGCGTCAAGCCACCCAACACTTCCTGGCGAAATCGGATATATCAAGCAGGCCACATCTTTCATCAAGGAGAGCCGCGGGCCAATCAAAAGACCGCACCTTAAGTAGGTCAACCAATAGGACAAGATCATGTGACATCTCTCGACCAATCAGAGAGACACTGAGGCTTGGTGTTAAATCGAAAAGCAAGAATGGTCAGTTAGGTTTTCGCTCTCATAGGAACAACACCTGCAGTAGCGACTTGGCTCCCACCGAGTTCGGATCAGCCTTCGACTTGCTCCCACCAAGGTAACATCTGTTCTAGAGATCTCTCTCTCAGCTCAGCTCATAGCTATGTCAATCACCGCCATGTGATCAGATAAGGAACAATCAAACCCGCTCCTTCTCAAACCTTCTTCCCTCCAATCCAGTTGCCTTTTATTTTCAAAACAATCACGTGTCCTGATTATTCCTAACTGTGTGCTTCACTTACCACTCAACGACTGCGCTTCAATCAAATATCACCATTCGCATCCAACAACAAGAAATTCCGCAACGATATTGCCACAGAACGGTTAAGTCGACAGGATAAAGATTATAGAGCTTAATCAGGATGAAGATGGAAATTAACCCAGGCGCCAGCACAACAAAAGGCAATGACAAACCAAGAGAGAACAAACTGGCAACGAGCGGAAAGAGACTGACAACGAACGAAGCGACAAGACATACCCTGGCGACGATAATTTTAGAACTGACCGCCGCGCTACAAGGGGCAAGATCCCCACAACTGGAAGCGGTCTTCCGGAGCGCCACCCTCGGGACAGCCGACGCCCGCACCGCCGGTACGTGTCCGAACAACCTGACGTCCACCGAGGAGTCGCCATCCACCATGCCGTACCCGTACACACGGAAGCAATCCACGCGACACGGGCCCAGTGTACCGACAACGCGATCCACTCGAATGGAAGCAGTACAAATGACTAGATTTCCCTTTCAATTGCGCGGACAGTGCAAAAAGTCCCGACCCGGTCCAACAGATATTCCAAGCCAGCCACACCAAGCCGAAGACGCCACAGTGGAGACTTTTCGAGACTAAGGTAGGCAATCCACCCAATGACACCATCAAATTGACTTTGGACTTGTATCTGACCCAGGACCTACCATGTACCTTTCTAATTGAACCAGACGCAGGTTCGAACATATTGCCGTATCATTTATACAAGAGATTAAAAGCACAACTTCCCAACTTAAGTATTAAAAAAACCTCCCTTGATCTATCCACCCTAAATAGTTTTACGAAAATAATAGGACATTTAACTTTCCCTCTGACAATAGGTCAAATAACCCGTAGAGAGAACTTCCACGTGGTAAATGCATCCTTGCCATTTGGAGTTCTTACCTTAAAAACCCTTTATCAGTATAAATTAAAACTAAATTATAATCGCGGCACTATTTTCCAACTTAGCGTCCCATTGTCTAATACTATCTACCACTTTAAACATGTGTCAAATGAATGCAAGCACGGGCTAGGCCAAAACCTGTCCCAAAGGACTCGCACAGCACCCAAAGCTTTCACACATGGAAACCCTTGCCTGCATTCATTGCCCAAACCCCAAATATTTACATGCCACCATTCTAATCTCACACCACACAACTTTTCACTCAACCCAATTACCAGTACTATATGCCCACAACACATAAAGCCACTACGGCTTCAACCTACAATTCCAATAATGCCCAAAAAAGTGTCAGTACACCAACACAGCTCACCCACTTACCACACAAAATCCATACACGCACCCATACGTCACCACGCGACAAACACACACAACCCACACAACAAACGCAACACGCACGCCAAAAGACAACAACAACGACAAACAAGCGCATGCACAACCGTTAAGAATAATACAATCATTCCGTCTACACAAAACATAGAAAAAATTCACGCCACCAAACAACCACACAATCGAAAAACATTACGATCTTTCCTAAAAACTGTGAACGTCTATAAAGAATTCATTCCAGACCACGCCCGCTTGCGGACGCCACTTATCAACCTTCTAAAAAGGGACATCATGTGGGTCTGGGATGACGAATGCCAGAAAGCGTTCACTAACCTGAAGGAAAACCTTACCACACACCCCACATTACACCTTTACCAGGAAGGTCTGCCATGCCAGGTGTACTATAATACCTCAACATTCAGCATTACAGGCGTTCTTAAACAAGTCTACCCTGATGGGAAGACATACACCGTTCAACATTTCAGCCGATCTCTACGTAGTCACGAGCGAAATTATTCAGACTTGGAACTACAATGCCTAGCCATTGTGGAAAGTGTGGATAATTTCCGCACCTATCTAAAGGACAGAAAGTTTACAATATTTTCTGACCATCCCGCATTGCAGTGGTTGAAAGAGATCAAAGCGCCTTCAGGCAGATTGTTTCGATGGAGGTTACGATTGTCAAGATACGAATATGAGGTCCGTAGCATAAATGGAGTACAACAATATGAAACGGGCGTTGGAACTCGTATCCCATTTTGTGGCTTTCTAGATGCGCCACTCATACAGAGCCAACAGTCTTCTCCACCGGGAAAATCTCGCGTGACTATAGATCACAATAAACTGCGCACCGTCTCCCGAAAAGGAATACTTAAAACTATAGTCCCAAGTTCACTTACAGCCAGACTTCTTAAGTCCGTACACACACAATACAATCACCCCGGTATTTCCCAAATGTCACGAATTATCTCCACACAATATTACTGGCAAGGTATGTCAAAAGATATTAAACAAAAAGTTAAGACCTGTCCCACCTGCCAATTAACAAAACGTCCAGTAGGACCCACTTACGGAGAATTAAGTCAACCTCCGGAATCTAAAGAACCCTTCGACCTCTTATCTCTGGACACCATAGCAGGATTTGCCAAATATGGCAACACCAAGATATACCTCCATGTGGTAGTCGATCATTTTTCACGCTACGCGTGGGCTTTTCCATCTAAATCCACCAGTACCACCACCTACCAACAGGTACTTAAGCGAGTATTCCAGGATGGTTCTCCAAAACGCCTTCTTACGGATAGAGCCCCTGCCTTCACTTCACCCAAATTTCGTAGTTTTCTACTTAATAGAAATATTCACCCATTGCTCACAACCAGCAACAATCCACAGGCCAACGGTCTATGTGAACGCCTAAACGCCACCCTCACGGGAAAACTTAGGTTATTACACCTAGAAAATCCTAAGGTCGCATGGACCAAGTTGGTCAAGAAGGTTACACTTATATATAACAAGACACCCCACTCTACCACAGGTTTTCCACCCATATACTTAATGTTTGGTATCCTACCCCCAGAAATCTCTAATCATAACACACCGTACCCAGATATCATCAAAGCTAGAAAAATTGCACACACACGCACACAAAACAAACATTTACAAGACAAAAACACTTATGACCAACGACACAAGCAACCACATTTCGAAGTAGGTGATCTAGTGTTAGTAAAATTATATCACCACCCAAATACAGGGAAACTTGCGCCATATTTCACAGGACCTCACACAATATTAGAAATTATTTCACCAAATGTGGTCCGCATAGATCGACCAAATCAACCACTTCAAAGAGACACTGACACAATCCACGTCAACAAACTTAAACTGTATACAGAAAAAATCCATTATATATCACCACCCGCCGTTAACACCTATCATATAAAACACAACCCCAATTACACGTTCCCTTTCAAACATTTAACACCCGAATTATTCCCAACAGAGTCATTAAGGTTCAAACCCACCAGCAGCGAACCTTTCAGGCATTTAGACCCTGCCATTTTTGCAACAAGACGATTTACATCACTCTTCCCCGACGTTAAAAACTGCAAACCTGACAACCAGCTCAATCATATCACACCACTCCCTAAAGATATCAAACAGGAGAACTGCGAACCTACCAATCATTCAAATTCTACAATTCATAAGGTTCAAGCAAATATTTCAGAGTCCCCAGTTACAAAAATATGGACGAACATGGGACAATATCCTATATTTCATCTGATTTTCATCCTTTGTTTGTTACTTATGCCATACAACTGTATTCCAATTTTATTCATCAATTACTTGTTTATCTATACCATGCCCGCTCGTAAAATCTTCGAACTACAAGAGGTAGTTTTTAATTTAGGACAAGCATTTTTTAATTTTGGACAAACAGTTTTTCATTGTGGACAAGCAATTCTTCATTGTGGACAAGCAATTCTTCATTGTGGACAAGTATTTATAAAACTTCTCATAATTTTAGGAACCATCTTCGCAGAAAATCTAAATAAACTCCGAAGAGATAGCAGTAACTGAAAAGATAACCAACCAGTGTCGGAGAAATCACGCTCCAAAAACAAGCCCTGAGCCGCACCAAAAATAAATAGACGGCAGGAAATGAGATTTGAAACACCACGACAGGAAGTATAGTCCACGGAGGTTAAATTCGACCTCTGTAAACAAAGCGGAGCGCCTTCGTCCGATCTCCAATTTCCCTCCCTCTCGTTTGCCCGACACACCCCACTTCCGTATCTCTAATTACAATGAGAAGATCCCCTATTGAGGTCGACTGGGAACCTCACTATACCACCGGTTTTGATTCCAGTTCGAGTCTACATATCGATTTTTACCACCCAATTACACATCCACGAAACAACACCTAGAACTAGCTCACACATCTCTTACACAACCGACTTCTAACATTTTTCACAACACACACACAAAGACAAAAAATTACACATAAAGGTTATATAGATTTCCATGTCTCCTGTACACACAGCATAAACGCACTTGAGGGCTAGAATCACGTTTTTCACCTAAGTGTCACTACAGATGAGACAAAAAAATTATAGGGCATAATTGAGCAAGTAAAACATTTATAGGGCAAAATGGAGCAACCAATACATGTAGATCAGGGCATGAAGATACCAAAGGGTTCCAACCAATACACCTTATTTTTCATATCAATCATTTTCATTATTTTCTCTCAATTAAAATTTAAATATTTAATCAATTTAGCAATTTATTCAACTTATTATCAATTTTAATCATTAACTATCATTTTATTTACCAATTAGTTTATATTATCATTTTCATTTATCAATTATCATTCTATTTACCACTTGACTTATATTGCCACAACTCAATTATCAACGAAAACTCACTGACTTTCGATTAAACTAAAAACATTAAATCACCCTTTGTTGTTGAAATCTTTTTATTTTTCATTTTTCTTTTTTCCAAGCACTCTACTTTGATTTCGCTCAAAAAACTTTTATTTTATTTTTATTTTTGATTTCTCAAAAGACCTAATAGAATTCCCTCGGTCTCCATTCCCAATTCCGAGCTAGAATATAATTAGGCATTTTTCCTTTTTTTTCTCACCACGCACCAAGCATTCACTTTGATTTCTTCCAACTTTTTATTTTTATTTTACTTTGATTTCTCAAAAGACCTTATGAAATTTCCTCGAATTCCTTTCCAAAATTCAAGCAAAAAAGTAATTAGGCATTTTTCCTTTTTTTTCTCACCACGCACCAAGCATTCATTTTGATTTCTTCCAACTTTTTATTTTTTTTATTTTTGATTTCTCAAAAGACCTAATAGAATTCCTTCGATTTCATTCCCAATTTCGAGCTAGAATATGGTTAGGCATTTTTCTTTTTTTTTTTCTCACCATTCAACCAAACACATTCAATTTTGATTTCATTCAACTATTTTTATATTATTTTTATTTTGATTTCAAAGCCTAAATAGAACCCCCTCGAATTCATTTCTTAACTCGAGTAGAATTCGTTTAGGCGCATTTTCTTTTCTTTTAATCCACTATGTACCATAACATTCCTTGATTTCTTACAATTAAAAATTTTTGATTTCTATTAATTATACTCAACCTATATCATCAACACCATTCTATTTTACTTTTATATTACCAGCAATGTTTGTATATAGCCCCTCCATACCCACAACTAATTTTCCCACAAAATTATTTTTCACTTTACAGAATTCTCTCAGGCTAACCCCTTCTTGAATTCTTCACATGTAGGGGGCGCATCTGTCATAATTTGTATATAATTAAATGCAACCCCGACCCACTATGTATATATCATGTATGATTTTCAAAGACTTAATAAAGAACAAGGTAACTGGAGGAAAGAAAGTAACAAAAGATATAGGAAGTAAGACTAAAGCTGGCACGACTATTTTGGCACCCCTGTGTCAACATTGCAGGGGCAGAGACCGGACGTCTCTAGTGACCGCAGAAGTTATTTTAGCCAAGATGCACTCAATACTTCCGGCAAAAACAGGACGTATCTAATATCCGTCGAAGCTATAAGCGTCAAGCCACCCAACACTTCCTGGCGAAATCGGATATATCAAGCAGGCCACATCTTTCATCAAGGAGAGCCGCGGGCCAATCAAAAGACCGCACCTTAAGTAGGTCAACCAATAGGACAAGATCATGTGACATCTCTCGACCAATCAGAGAGACACTGAGGCTTGGTGTTAAATCGAAAAGCAAGAATGGTCAGTTAGGTTTTCGCTCTCATAGGAACAACACCTGCAGTAGCGACTTGGCTCCCACCGAGTTCGGATCAGCCTTCGACTTGCTCCCACCAAGGTAACATCTGTTCTAGAGATCTCTCTCTCAGCTCAGCTCATAGCTATGTCAATCACCGCCATGTGATCAGATAAGGAACAATCAAACCCGCTCCTTCTCAAACCTTCTTCCCTCCAATCCAGTTGCCTTTTATTTTCAAAACAATCACGTGTCCTGATTATTCCTAACTGTGTGCTTCACTTACCACTCAACGACTGCGCTTCAATCAAATATCACCATTCGCATCCAACAACAAGAAATTCCGCAACGATATTGCCACATATACGTGAGTCGGGGTAGGAGTGGTTAAAACCCTCGATTCTCGACAACTATGAACCGGGATCGAATCCCGCATTATACAGTTTTCTGTGTGAAGAACCTGTTCATATTTCTCATGTAAATAACATAAGCTAGGTTATTAGACGAAAAACATGGTGAAGGAAGACAAGTTTCTTTTATTGATGCATAGGTGCAAGCTTTCGGGTAAAACCCATCAACAGGCGAGCATTGAAGCGCGACTTATAAGAACTATGGTACAAATAAGTCTTATAAGTCGCGCTTCAATGCTCGCCTGTTGAAGGGTTTTTACGCGAAAGCTTGCACCTATGCATCAATAAAAGAAACTCGTCTTCCTTCACCATGTTTTTCGTCTAATTTCAATACAGGAAGAATTCTTTATCTATAAGCTAGGTTGCTCTTTTTGAGCGGTTTCTCCGGGTTAATCTAACATACCGCTGTAATATTGCATTTAGCTGTGTGTCTATTATTTCGTCTTCCACAAGATTTCTAGAGAAGTTTGTGGACGAGAGAATGATTAAAATCTATTACTCTTATATATAAACTCATAAATACATATTATAAAAGGATTTAAAAGAACAAATGTTTCTTTTATACACAACACAAACTTCTACTGTCCTTACTGCGATGAAAAAATATATATTGGGAGGGCTTCGCTCATCAATGGTAAACCTTTCCCTCAGTTTCGCCAATTTAATCCACCAGACCGCTTCTCAGAGCTCTAATACTGTATTGGACGATTCTGCTTATATACTCAGCACTGAAGGGTATCATCTCAGAAATGGTTTTCAAGAAGACTATGGACAAGTGCTTATGGAAAATTATAATTACATTTAAATATTTGCATCGAGCAATTCTCTTCCACAAACAATAAAGGCCAGTAGGCATAATCGCATTTCATTCATCACAGTGAGGACAGTAGATGTTTTTATTGCGTATAAAAGCAACATTCGTACTTTTAAATCCTTTCATTTTATATATATAGATGGCGCGTTATTGCTTTGTGTTAATTTATCTCAAACATATATTATACTAGCCGAATGACCCGGGCAACGCCCGTGTTTTACCCGATTGAATGTTTTGATTCAAATACTATTTGTTGCAATTCTAAATTGGCGTCTTAATTATTTGCATATGTTAGTTAATAACTATAGCCTACCGCCCGCCATGCGCGCGCACAGGGAAGTCACGTGCTCGCCGGCAGCCAACGGGCGCGCACCGCCGGCAGGGGGGGGGGGGGGGCAAAGGTGGCGTGACCGTAGCCAACCAATAAAAGCAAACGGTGACAGAGAAGGATGACGGATTAGGAAAGACGCTCGTAACTGTATAATATATTCTTAAATAATTCTACAAAAATATATTATTCTCAAAGAAGATATATCAAATATATTAACCCGCAGGTTCCTAAAGTATACAAAGAGAAAAGATATATCGCACAAACATTCATAAAAATAAAAAATATATTCACTATTTGTATTCCTTATATAAATAATATATTTGTTTTTTTATAACTTGGAAAACTTTCTGAATATATAATTTATTTAAGTAAGTAGAATTATGGCATATTTTTTATAAAGAGTTTTGCAAGTATAAGTAATTCCGGGTGAGAATTTCTCTTTTATCTTTTGTAGCTCTATACCAATCGGCTGCATTTGAAATATTTATTTCTTTACGTATCAGAAGATTCACACACATGCTGATCCTCTCAGATTCGGAACTCTTACATATAAAATATTTAAAACCCAATATAAAATATTAAATATTTATATTTAAGTTTTTACATAAATATTTTAAAATACACCTATCCCCCGATTTACACGGTACTTGTTTTACACGTTTTCGCTTTTACACGGTTTTCCAAATAAGTTTTTTTTTATCGCACTATACTAAATGCTACTGTGATTGAACACATGCACTGTGTACACATCTCACGAGGAATCCCGAGCTTATGTGCTGACTTGCTGCACACGCACACTGTGTCTGTATTTCTTCGCATAAAAATTTCGCGAAAATTTTCAATTTTCGATTTACACGTTTTTCTCAGGAACGTATCTACCGTGTAAATCGGGGGATAGGTGTACTGCAGTTTTGTTTGTTTAAATTTTTGACTTAGATCCTGGCGATCAGGAAATGCCTTTTTTTATTAATTTATCCACCAGATCCAAGTAAAAATTCACGTTTGTACTATTTTTCACATTGATTGGCGTTCTCACACCCTTCCGGCCTAAATACCTGTTTCATGGTTTTTTAAGATGCCCCAAAGACCAGTTTTTTTGGTCGTTGAGGTACAGCTAGCACCACGCTGACGAGGGCCAACAGCCTTAAAAGCGTAGATGGTTAACTTTTCTTGATTAATCAAGAAACCGTATTTGACCAATTCTAGAATAATTAAAAATCAACGATTAGTTGATATTTATTTCGATAGATGGCGCAAGCCATCAGTAACTTTTAGTTACACGATCAGGAAATGCTTTTTTTATTAATTTATCCACCTGATCCAAATACAAATTCACGTTTGTTCCATTTTTCATAATATAATGTGTGTGTGATTATTATTAATAATAATTATTATTTTAATAAGTTTTCAATATTTTTCCATACAATTAAAATTATAAAATACTAAACAATTTCCTTATTGCTTTTACTACAAATGATAAAATATTGGAATGTAATAAAATAAATGATGAAAAATCGAAACTATTATAGACGCGTATGATTCTTTTTAAAAATAAACAATTTCTACTGCCCTTACTGTAATGGAAAAATTAATGGGAGGACCTGACTTATTTGCTACCAATATTTTAAATAATATGCATATCTACAACAACAACACAGCTTTATTAAGACCACCGGTCTTATACAGATTCACAGGAAGAAAACATAGATAGAGCTCCTATACTCCAGGCAGCGCAAAACCCAACAGCCTCCAGGTCCGACATGCAAGGTGCGTTCATTAATTTCCAGGACTGCTCTGTATCTTTGAAAAAATAAAACAAATAAAAAAACTAATTTAATATTTTTCAAAATATGCCCCTCCTGCCTCAATACACCCGTTCCATCTTTTTTTCCAATTGTCGAAGCAGGAGATAAAATCACTTTTTGAGAGGTTCCTCAAGGTTGCCTTCGATTCAGCTTGTATTATATCAACGTTGTCAAATTTCCGTCCTTTCAAGTTCATTTTCAATTTAGGATAGAGGAAAAAGTAATTGGGGGCTAAGTCGGGGGAATAGGGTGGATGAGGAATCTGTATGGTTGAATGCTTGGCCAAGAACTGCAAAACAACATGGGCTGTGTGCGGCCGCGCAATACCGACGTGAAGTATCCATTCATTGTTTTGCCATCTTTCAGGTCTTTTAAGGCGCACTGCGTCCCTTAAGCACCTCATTATCCCCAAATAAACAGATAGTCCAGTCTCTGAAAATATTTCTTCTGTTAGATTTAATTAACTCCTTTATTTTGAGCTTGTTTTCCTCGCAACGAAATGATCTTGGACTACCCGTATGCTGCTCATCGTTTACCTTTTCCCGACATTTTTGGAAGCGTGAAAATCATTCAAAAGTTCTTGAATGGGATAAAGCCGCATCGTCAAAAGCTTCTTTAATCAATTCATACGTCTCAGTAGCACCTTTTTTTCAATTTAAAACAAAACTTAATGCAGATTCTCTGCTCTTCGAAAATGGCCATTTTAAAATTAGAAATGCGAACCTTACAAGGAAGTTGTTTTGTTCTATTTTTAGATCGGCGCGTGCGCCACGAGACTCCTGCTTTCAGTCAGGTGTGGTCGAATGTCCAATATTCAACTCTGTAAAAAATATTTTTTCTAGCTTTTTTATTTATTTTATTTTTTAACCAGTCCTGGAAATTAATGAACGCACCTTGTATGTCCAATGGCCACAGAATCTATCGTGCATAGGTTAGCGTATCATTGAAAAGTCGAGTGTATAATATGCATATCTGAAGATTACGAATTCATCCATCATACTATATTTATTAAGTTAATTTAACAATTATAACAGTATATATATGTTATATTGAAATATTTTTTTATTTAAAATTATATTTCATAGATTCAAATATTCTGTTTATATCTTCCACCAGATGTCGGGACTTTCCCTATATAAAACCGATTGTTGTTGTTTCCCGATGGCCGGCTCAAACCTTTTGTAAATTATGTAAATAATCTTTTGATTTTCCTTTTTCTACTCGCCTTAAGCCAGGCAGTACTTTTATCAAATTATGTTTTCTATATATATACCATGAGCTCAATTAAATCTATTTTTAAACTTCACTATTTTTATTATTATAGTTTCAAGATTTTAACCACGACTGCATTGACATAGCATAATCCTAAAGGTAATCAAATCAACAGAAATATCTTTTTTTATATATATATACAACATATATATATATATATATATATATATAATTCAATGTTTGTATGTTTGTTTGTTTGTATGTCCGGTATACAAATTCGCAGTAGTTCACTAATTCAAACAAAATTTTCCATACATAGGTAAAATAATACGGGGCAGACGATAGGCTATTTTAAAAAAATATATATATAAATCAATTATTAAAACTATATATTCAAATTATTCTACTTAGCTCACGAACAGCGCCCTCTATCAAAGATTAGATTAAATTATGCTGATGCAAACAAATAGATAATGCTAATAAGAAACAATTATAAAAAAAATATTATCTAAATATATATCACTCGGGTAGATATGCACATGGGTCAATCCCGGGGCGAAGCCCGGGTCACCCGTCTAGTATATATATATATAAGAGGTTAAAAAATATATATTGTGTGTGTTGAAGATAACCACCAGATAAATAACAGTAAAAGGGTTCTAAACCATTAGATGTTGACTTCTTCAATTATAACGCAGGTTTTCTATACTCGAGAAATAGAACCATTAAGCATATATGCTTGCTTTTCAAATAAAGCAAACTTTATACTGTCCTTTCTGTTCAACCTACAGTACATGGCTATATAGTATAATCACATCTTCTCTCAGTTCTACAATACATAGAAGCACAGGGCTCCTCTCCCGTCAAAATAAACGTCAAAAACCTGACGCCATCTATTGACCGTCGCCGCAAACTAGCGGCCTCGAGTCGGTGACAAAGCTACAACACCAGCTTTGGCGAATTGAGAACCGTCCACCAATTTGCCAAAGCTGGTGTTGTGGCTTTGTTACCGACCCGAGACCGCTAGTTTGCGGCGACGGTCAATAGATGGCGTCAGGTTTTGACGTTTATTTTGACGGGAGAGGCGCTTTGTGCTTCTATGGATGAATTTCCTCCCGGCAAATATCATCAAACCACCGAGTGAACCAACCAACCCCTGTTAAACCTACAGAACGTGGCTAGATAAAATCTTTCTCCTTTTAATTTTAAAATTGCGAAATACCTCCGAATCTCCCGGGAAACCATCTCCTGTAATTTTAACCAGAGTCTGTGTGTTCGGGTAGAAAATCTTTAATTGTTTTTTATTGAGGTTCCTCTTTCTTTCTCCTTCCTTTGTTATATAAATAGATTTTCTTCTATTAAATTTATCTGAAGAAATTTTTATATATCACCTGAGTTGTCAGCGGTAAACCTAGAATAAAAAACCTTCCAATAAAAAAGTTACACTAAGTTTCATTTTTATTATGACAAAATAAAACAAGCTTAAGAAATGATTTCGGTTTAAATGTGAAATATAAATAAAATTATAAATAAGATTTTAAAATAGAATATATCTACAACAATTATATTTATTTATTCAACACAGGGGCCCCCTATCACTTTTGTTTGTTTTCCTTGAAAAGTGTAACAGTGAGTTACTGAAACATAGAAATACATAATATGATTATTATATATTCCTGTATAAAGGTTTGCAAAACCCAAAAGTTTGAGATGAATATAAAAATAAAACAAGAAACTCATCCTCGAAACCGTTTTGTTAATAATTTATTATAAAATGGAAGGATTTAAAATCACGAATGTTTCTTTTATACACAATACAAACTTCTACTGCCCTTACTGCGATGAAAAAATATATTGGGAGGGCTCTTGGCTCATCAGTGGTGAACCCTCCCAGCGGTTTCGTCAATTTAATCTACCAGACCGCTTCTCAGAGCTCTAATACTGTATTGGACGATTCTGCTTATATATACGCAGCACTTAAGGATGGAATCTCAGAAATGGTTTTTCAAGAAAACTATGGACATAAGGTTATAGGACAGTAGAATTACATTCAAATATTTGCATCAAGCAATGCTCTTCCGCAAACAATAAAGACAAGGCCAGTTAGGCATAAATTAACACCAATTGCAATGGCGCGTTATTGCTTTGTGATAATTTATTATGTTGTAGCATTTAGTTAATCGTTTATATAATTCTAACCTGCAAACAAGTTTCTTTTCTAAATTATTATTGAGTTTTTCTCACAGTGAGTTCCTTTTTTTATTAGCTATGCTAGCTTTCAAGAGAAATTCGCCCTTCAACAGACTTAAAATAAAACAACGACCATTTCTAACTAGGATTATTTGTTAGTGTACGCGGGTAGCGTGGATATGAACACCCTAAATTTTGAAGAAAATCGTTGAAAAGTTTTAAACAATGATTAAAAAATTTAGGCTGTAAATATCTCTTGCTAAGGACGATACCATCAAAATGAAGTTAGAAATGGTTGATGTTTTATTTGTGCTTATAAAAGAGCGAATTTCGCTTACGCTTTCGCCGAAATGTCTGAATAATCAAGAATGGTTGGCGGATGTATCTATTAACACAAAGCAATAACGCGTCACATATAAAATGAAAGGATTTAAAAGCGCGAATGTTTCTTTTATACATAATACAAACTTCTACTGTCCTTACTGCGATGAAAAAATATATTGGGAGGGCTTGGCTCATCAGTGGTGAACCCTCCCAGCGGTTTCGCCAATTTAATCCACCAGACCGCTTCTCAGAGCTCTAATACTGTATTGGATACATTTCTTTTTCGCAGTAAGGACAGTAGAAGTTCGTTTTATGTATAAAAGAAACATTCGTGCTTTTAAATCCTTTTATTTTATTTGGATGTATCTACATTCTTTTGAAAAAATGCTAGGTGATTAATATAAACGTAAACATATTGTGATAAATGCTACCATAAAATTCAAAGGGAGAAGACATTTAAAATCAAATCTTTTATCTCTAACATTTAAAGATACTTCGGCCAGTAAATATTATAATAAAGTATTTAAAATTTTATTAACAGAGTATCATTTTTTATGTTTATATTTTGCTACTCTGTAAACTTACTTCATTGCTTATCTTTTGTTTATCATTCATAGCTTGTTCTTGCCTTAAATAAATTTCTGTGTCATCCCGAAGTTTGTCTTTCCTAATTTTTCACGTGACAATATTTTTTTTTATTATATCGACGTTTCGATAAAAATCTTTTGCCCTTTTCAGGTAAAAATGTTTTTTGTCGAAACATCGATATAATAAAAAAGATTTACTGACCGAAGTATCTTTTATTCTTAGAACTATGAATGACAGCCAGGCAACCTTAATCTTCATGAAAAAATTTTAGTGTTTAAATTTAAACAATTCTAAACAATTAAATAATTATTTATATGAAAATTAGGCATAAAATTATTTAATAATATAAATTTCATAGTATATTAGAATATTAAAACTTTAAAAATATGGTAATAATTCTATGCATCGTGGAACCTAATTATCATGTGTATAAAATTCTGATAAAGTTCCGAATACTTTGAGAAAAAATGTTTACAAATTGTCATTCTATAATAAACTTCCATTGCAATCACACTTATTCGATAATTTTCCTCAATAATGGGAAAAGTATATTGGAATAAACCGTCCTATTTCCAAGCTATATGATACCTTTATGGTTACAATCCACCAGAAGTTTGATCATTCAAAACAAACAGGTAAGTCCTGTGTGATGTGTGTTCAACAATAGTGATTGGCCTTTCTTGATTTACCATTCAACTCTATTCATATTTAGAATCCATTATTTGAGATATGGAAAATTCTTCACTTCTAGCTAATTTTAAATGCGTGATAATACATCTTTTATTGTATACCTCCTGCAATGAATGTATATTGTTATACAGTGTTGCAACTTTGTAGGGTCATCCACCTTGATTCCCTTCTTCTTTGTGTCGTACACCTTTCCCAAGCGGGCTTCCATTTTTTTTCAATTATCACTAGTACACGTTGTACAGGCCATGATAATTATAGTGGGTAGAAAATGGCGACAGCTTTCACTGTAAGTGAACCACATGTCTACACATATGAAAAGAAATTCGACTTTGCACTCATAAATGTGCCAGAGCTCCGTTTGGTTTCTTGCACTCGCTGGTGGGGTTGGATTTTTGTGAGAATTAGGGGACATTGGAGATTTTTTATTAGAAAAAAAGTGTCCAAATCGGGATTCAATCCTTGGTCGTAGCGGTCGAAAACCAACGGTTTAGACCACCCTTTCACCACCCCCCAATTTTTGTTTTGTTTTGGTTTCCATAATCAAAGTAAACAAAAATTAAATAATAAATCAATTATCTTTTAAACTTATTATGATTATTCGTTGTCTTTTACTCGTAGTTGTGGTGATTATCAGTCTTTGCGTCCATTCTTTCTCTCCAAAATAAATAATCAAGATTTGGCGATCTATGGATACGCTCCAGAACCTTGAGTTACCTCTATATGTTAAAAAATATCGAGATAAAAACTGTGACAAATTGTCACAAAAGGGATGATACTATAAAAAGTAATTCTACTATAGAGTATCTAATCGAGTATATAATCCTTTAAAATATAAATTTACAAGATCACAGAGATTATTTCAAATAAATTGAGGACAAATCAAACATGATGTAACAATATAAAATGATATTTTAATAATTATAAATAAAATAGTGTAGTGTCATAGTTGGATTCTACACATTTAAAAAATCGATAAATAGAAAGTAAAAAAACTACAGAGTTTAAAGGAGTAAAAGATCACACGTCTAATTTTAAAAAGTGGGGTCGGGTGCTGTCAAGAGCTAATGGAGAAAGTCAACAGTGGGATGATGACATTGATTTCTTTTTTTCTGAAGGATTAGATATCGGTTGGGAGAGACAAAATGGCGCACGCGCACACTCTTTATTTTGGATAAATAAAGGCTTCATGTTTACGAAAGGACGTTCTCGTTAAAAAAATCTGTTGGTATTTTTATTGGAGGGATAGAACGACTTAAAGTTCAATAGTAACCATTTTTTTCTCCTTCATTTCTGTCCTTGCTACTTTTGACCCTACATCACCATCTTTGACCCAAACCCTAACTACCTTTGACCCGAACTTCGCTAACTTTAACCTCTATTTTGTTACCTTGTACCCCTTGCTACTTTTGATCCAACCCTCGCTGCCTTTGACCCCTACCTCCTTATATTTGACCCAAACTTCGCTACCTTTGACCAAACCCTCACTACCTTTGATCCAACCCTCATTACCTTTGATCAAACCCCCGCTACCTTCGACCAAACCTTCACTACCTTTGACCTAAACCTCATTACCTTCAACCCCTATCTTGCTACTTTTGACTTATCTCCTGCTACCTTTGATTTAACGCCCACTACCTTTGACCAACCCTCACTACCTTTGATCAAACCCTCATTACCTTTGATTTAACCCCCGCTACCTTCGACCAAACCTTCACTACCTTTGACCTGAACCTCATTACCTTTAACCCCTATCTTGCTACTTTTGCTAACCCTCACTAAATTTGAGCTAACCTTCGCTACCATCGACCCTCCCTAGCTATCTAAGATCCCTCCTTCGCTACCTTCCTGATTTCTCTTGTTAATTTTTACCTCTACCTTGTTTTCTTTATGCTTTCTTGCTATCTTCAACTTATATATTCACGCTCACTATCTTTTGGCCCTGCCCTTGCTTCTTTTAATCCCTACTTCACTACCTTTGTCCCCATCTTGTTTCTTTTAATCTCACTAACTTTTACTTCTATCTTGCTATCTTTAATCTCTACTTCGATTCTTTTGACTCCATCTTGACTACCTTTGAGCCTTCCTTTCTACCTTTGAATCCTTCCTCGTTACTTCTGTCCTCGATGCCTTTCATCTCATACATTCTAAACACAAACAGGAGCGCACATTACACAAAATACACCTAAGTATATTCAATATATCACTTACGATAACTACACACGGGAACACATCATTTCACTTATATTACTATAGAATGAAAAAACCCTGTACAATTTATAAACGAATACAATAAAGCATCAAGGGCTGCGTATCTTTATTAAAACGACAATTTACGAGCTTTCGAGCACATACGCCCTTCTACAGGAAATAATACAATAATAATCCAACCTAGTTTGAAATATAATTTATATACATATAGCTATTGTTTTGCATATCTGCTTAACTAGAATAATATTAAAATGATTGAATTTACATGTAGGTATAATAATTTGGAAAACTAATTCTAAAATATATGAGGTAATATGATACATTAAAGTAAACTTATTTTGTATTTTACAAATTTTACAACTTGCAAGGAATCCCAGAAGCATATAATTCAATAGACTTAAATACAATAAGATAATACAAATTCATTCTTAGCATATAATATCACATGTCTAATGGGATTCCTTGCAAGTTGTAAAATTTGTAAAATACAAAATAAGTTTACTTTAATGTATCATATTACCTCATATATTTTAGAATTAGTTTTCCAAATTATTATACCTACATGTAAATTCAATCATTTTAATATTATTCTAGTTAAGCAGATATGCAAAACAATAGCTATATGTATATAAATTATATTTCAAACTAGGTTGGATTATTATTGTATTATTTCCTGTAGAAGGGCGTATGTGCTCGAAAGCTCGTAAATTGTCGTTTTAATAAAGATACGCAGCCCTTGATGCTTTATTGTATTCGTTTACTTATATTACTAAACTCAAAAGCAATTCTATATATACCATAGATTTTTTATACATACCAATTAGTACTTTATACACCATAATGCAAACAAAAGCTCTTCATAATGCATGAAAACCCCTAAAATAAGAATGCTATCCTTAATATTAAATAATTTTTCAATCATGCAATAGCGTCATATATATAAAACTTTCTTGTTTATTAATTTATTAATCACTAATTAAAAAGGCAAATTTTCTAAAACCTTCATTAATATGGATCACGTTACTAAATTAGGTTTGCATTCTAAATCAAAATTTCTTTTAAAAAATCTACGTATTTATCAGATCTTGCATCTTTATAAAACCCAGCCAGCATCTTAGAAAGAGAATTTGATCAAACAAATTTTCAAAATTTTATCTTGTTTGGTAAAAACTATATAATAAAAGTTGTTTATTCTTGGGTACCCTACAGTTTTCCTTTTGTGTAAATTGAAGGAAAATAAAAAAAAAATTTCGAACTGCTACTCAGTACGCTGTGCCAATGGCGTCTTTTCCCAACTTGGATATTTGAGGGAGGTTCTGTGCCTGTACCAGGCATCACTCCAGTCTCATTTACTTACTTTTACCTTGAATGGAACATTTCCTAAAATTTCCATTATTATTTTTTTATTATTATTACAAAACACACGCTATATCCTATGTGGATATTTGCGTGAAAATGTTTAATCTATTTTATGTACATAGTTTTCAAATATGTATACAAATTATTTATAGTTTTAGAGAGAGATAGAGAGAAAGAGAGAGAAAGTTATTTAGATTTACATTTTAGAGCAATAAATTATACAAGAAATAAAGATTATTTACACACATATTATCAAAAGTCCAATATATATTTAGACTTATAACCACTAAACTAATGGCATAAATATAGAACATTCCAAAAAACAATAACAACAATTAAAAAAAAACTATACTAATTAAAACTAGAAATAAACATTCTATTATTGGAATGTAAAAACTGATTATTAAATTTTTGGGAGAGAAATACGCTGTTTGAGTTTTTTATTGATATTTTACATTTTAACTTTCCACATTTTAACGCTGTCGAACTTTTCAGAAGTGAGACATCGTTTGTCCCCTGATCTAAATCATTTAACTCTCTTACATCTGCCCCAACTTTGTCTATATACATTTTATGAAATCTGTCGAATAATACATGTAAATCTGTGAATATTTAATTCAAAGTTCTAATTTGTTTGTTTTGTTTGTTTTCTCTGTATTAGGCGCAAATATTTCAATATCGTGCCTGGTTGATTAATGAAATGATAAAAAAAACTTGTTTGTTTACATCTTTTCTTATAAGTTTAATTGTAACCTTCATGCATCTCTTATTTATTTTTTCATTATATTTTCCTAAATTATAATTTTTTACATAATTTTGCATACTTTTTATAGAGTTCATTTTTCATTCTTTTTGTTCTTATCGGTTATTTAAGACACATTAATCTTTAGTTTGTGTTCTTTTTTAAAACAAACAGTTTTGAATAAACGTAGTTTAAAAGGCTTCTCGGATGTTTTCTTCAAGTACCTCAGGTTACCAACGCAACAATTAAACGAGAAATAAAAAGAAAACAAATTAAATAACGATGGCAATCTTGCCGGGAGGAAATTAATAAATAAAATAATGGTCGACTCTCCCGGATATATAGACGCTAAAGCCAAGCCCCATCAAACTAGCGAACTCAGGTCGGTACAATGTTACGACACTAGCTTTACCAAACTGAAAAGCGTCCACCTAGAGACCATGGTTTCGGGATAATGGCCCTTGTCAGTTCAGGGAAGACTTTATCCCATGAGATCCACAAGGGATCTAATGAAATCCTCACAATCTTCCAAAATGGTGTCAAGCTGGTTTGATTCCTTGTGAATTTCGTTAAATAAAGTTCGACCTAGCCTGACGAGGGCCATTAGCCTGAAACCATGGTGTATCTAGGTGGGCACTTCTCAGTTTACCAAAGCTGGTATTGTGGCTTTGTCATCGACCTGAGGCTGCTAGTTTGAGGAGACGGTCAATATATGGCGTTTGGTTTTAGCGTCTATATTTTTAGAATAGTCGACCTTTATAAATTGAATATTGGATAAAACAAAACCAAAACCAAATATGTAAACACTATTTGACGTTTCGTAAATGTGGTTGATACCATTTCAGTCCTGTTCGTGAGATTGTTAAGATATCTCTAGTTAACGTTGTAATCAAATATGTTCCTCAACTGTTTAATGCCAAATACACAGTATTATATATATATATATATAATATAAAAAAGAGAGATTTTATGTTTGATTTTTGATTATTTTGATTATTAAACTATGGTAATGGTGATGCAGTCGTGATTAAAAATCTTGAAATAAAAATAATATTGAATATTAGATATTTATTTATTTGAGCTAAGGGATATGCATAAAAAAAAACAATTTGATAAAAGTACTGCCTGGCTTAAGAATAAAAAGAAAAGCTTATTTACATAATGTACAAAGGTTTTGAGCCGACCATCGGGGAAGAACAACAACGAGTTTTTAAAGGGGAAGCATGACCTCTGGCGGTCGATTTAACAGAGTATTTGAATCTCGATGAAATACAACCCTAAATAAAATAATACTTTAATATAACATAATTTTAAATAAAATATTTTAATATAACATATATATATATTAAAAACAAATAAAAGCATATCCTGATCGCTCACATGACCATTTCAAATAGCAGAGAACCCTCTAATGGAACAAAAATCAACTAAACATTGATTTAACTTGTTCCTTGATATTTTGCCAACCCAATTTCTTGTAAAATCAAGAAACGTCAACCATGTACGCGTTTCAGATTGTTGCCATCTAAAATTCTCAATATATAATAATATAAACTTTTCTAACTCATTATATAGATGTTCCCCTTTTATTCCTTATTATATATGTTATATTAAAATATTATTCTATTTAAAATTATATTTCATAGATCCAAATACTCTGTTAAATCGACCGCCAGAGGTCATGCTTCCCCTATAAAAACTCGTTGTTGTTCTTCCCCGATGGCCGGCTCAAAACCTTTGTACATAATGTAAATAATCTTATGTTTTCCTTATTCTACTCGCCTTAAGCCAGGCATTACTTTAATCAAATTATGTTTTTTTTATATACAGGGTGATCCAAAAGTCCCGCACAACTTTAAAAATTAATAACTCCGCGAATATTTGCGCTAGAGCAATGCGGTAAACACCATTGTGTTCAGGATGCAATGGGATTTTTTATGGCAAATAATGAAAAATTCGAAATTGATTTTAGTTACAACTTTATTCGCTAGATGGCGCCCTACCAGAATCAGCTATTCAGCGGCCAAATTGTTTGATAAATTGAAAAATATAACTGAACGACACGTATTTTTACTTTTTGAATACCAGGAAAGAACCCTAATAATATCAAATGATAAATTAATAAAACACCATTTCGCCAAAAGTTAGAAGAAATGGTTAACGATTTTTAAATACAATCTGAGATATGTAAAATAGGTATATGCAAATTAAAACATGTAGCAAAAAATATTTATATTTTAGATGGAGTTTTGTGAAATAGATTGAATGTTTGAAAATATCTACTTTTTGAAATGTTAATATAGTACTAAAAATTATGATGGCACTACTAATAGGATTTCGTGCTATAAGGAATGTATATTTTCTTGACTAATTGGCGACACTTGACTATTTAACTGGATATTTGTCATGATCCAAAGATGAAATATAGAGGGGAGTGGCAAAATATATTTGTCGTACTTTATTCCAAATATCCTATGGGTTTGTCAAATGTTATCATTGTTTATTATACTGTACATAATTTTGAAAATGTATCCCCTAAAAAAAATCATTTTTAAATCTATCTTTTGCGTTGAAAAACGTGGTAGCAAAATCATTTTGTATTATTTTTTGCGCAAAATTTCTAAAGTTGGGGGGGTAAACAGAGAATATTCCTTATGCTATTTCTTCTAATGTGCGAAAAGCGATAAACTAAACATAAGAGTTAAAATTGTGTATACCAGTGTTATTCGAGAAGTTATAACACTTTGGCTTGCACGACATAATATAAGATGTGGGAAAATGACAAACAAAAAAATTACTGTACACAGAAAAAAAAAGAGTCAAGATGTGAGGACAGCATTTATTATTCCCATAACCCAAAACAAAGAGCTGCAAAATATAACACATGAGGTAACTGCCCTCTTCTCTTGTATTAGGTCACAATCCTTGCTCAATGTGGCGCCCTTCATTCTCAAACACCGCCTGCAGACGATAGATGACAGAATGGTCACAATTAAATAGTTGAAATTTATAAAACGTGCCATCTGATAGAAGCCTTCAACATGGCCAATGTGGTAGGCCGGCATCGATAAAAACGCGACTTAATGTACCCCCATAACCGAAATTGTAAGGCGTCAAGTCTGGTGATATTGGAGGCCACTGGTATATAAAGTGGCGACTTATCAACGAATTTCACCGAACGTATCCTTCAGCACTTGTTTGGCACCGCGGGAGATATGAGGAGGTCCTCCATCTTGCATGAATGTTATTTCGCTTAGTGCTTGTCTGTCCTGCAATATGGGAATAACCTTTTCTCTCAAAATTGGAACATAACGTTCACCAGTTACAAAAACGGTTTTAAAAGTTCTTCCATTGATTTTTTCAAAGAAAATTGGCCCAAAAATAAAAGAAGAAGTGAACCCACACAAAACTGTACCTCTGTGCTGATGAAGTGGTATTTCTGTAAAAATCCTAGGGTTTTCTGTTGCCAAAATGAGGCAGTTTAGAATGTTAAATTCTCCCTTTAGATAAAAGTTAGCATCATCTGTTCTTAGAACATTTGACAGCCAGTTTTCATCAATATCAATTTGCCGGAAAACCCTTGCAGCGAATTCTTGACGCTTTTCAAAATCGCTGACTTTCAACTCGTGAAAACTTTGAATTTTGTTAGGGTATTTTTATATATTAATGTGTGTTCTCTCCAAACTGTTCCATACGAAATCCTCGTTTGTTCAGAAACTTATTTAGCACTTACTTCTCCATACGTGGATAACGTTTCAATAGCTTCAGCATTCTTCAAAACCGTAACAGCCACTGACTTGCATGTCGATGGTCTTCCACTCCGAGGTTTTGTTTCAAGAGATCCAGTTTCCTCAAAATTTTAATCAATCGCTTTAGAGAGTAGCAACTCATTGGTCCTTTATCGCTTCGAATACCTTTAAAGGAACGAAACGCTCGTAAAGCTTCAGTGGCAGATTCTGAATCACAATTAAAAGAATTCACCAAGAGTGCTTTATCCTGTAGTGACGGCATTCCAGGGGGAAGGGGAGAAGTCCGACAACACCTCCTTGCGGTCCCCCCTGGACCCTTGGAATATTTGACCAAATTCTGGTTCGTTTCCAAGATGACTAAAGTTGCAACGGCACCCATTTTCAAATGAAGAGCAAAACTGATATCTCTAGTAATGCTACCGCGTCCGGGGTAACCGCCGCGTCAGGAGCTGCAGCTCGAGCTCATGATGAGAAATCTACTACGAGGACACAATTCAATCTACTACAACTCAATATAAATGGTACCCAGAGGAAAATAAAGAGCTGACTTGTCTTCTCTGTGACAACAATGTACATATTACTTGTCCTCAGGAGACAAAATTGAATCAGAATCTGAGATTCAATATCAAAGATTATACAACACTACGAAAGGACAGATCGGGAAAATTCGGAGGAGGACTTGCCGTTTTGATTAAAACTCTAGAAATCAAATTTAAGGAAATCGCCTATAATCAGAGTAAGCCTAGAGAAAGCACGACAGAAGCTCAGGCAATAGAAATCTATCTTACAGATAAAACAATTCCAATCATAATTTTTTATCACCACGATAATACTAGCATCAATACAGGCCTGATAGAGACATTAAGTGAAGCATCTTTGGATATCGCAATCATACTTGGTGATTTTAACGCCGAAAGACCAACTTGGGGATCACCTTTCCAGGATAACAAAGGTCAGCAGGTTGAGGACATGCTAACCGACCTCGACCTTACACCGTTAAATAACGAAAAGAACACCTATCTATCCAAGTCCACAGGCACAGAATCCGCAATAGACATCACAGCGATAAATTACAACATCGCACCCACAACACAATGGAAAATTCTGAAAAGTGTAATCAGGAAAAAAATCACAGAAAAGCTTGAAGAACTGTGCAACGAAGAATTAAATCACAAAACGATTGACAAAAAAATTGTAAAAATTCTCTTCGAACATATCCAAAGCTGCAAAAGTATAGATACCTAGAGGTAGACGTAAAGACCTGTGAATACTTTACTGGAAGGACCACAATATCGAGGCAATGATTGCAGAGAGAGACAATATCAATCAACTTCTTAAAACAAATTAAACAGAAGAAATCATAAAGGAACTCATTGAAATTAGTCACAAAATAGAACAAGAAATTTGGATATTCAAACAGGAGAGAGAGAAAAATGGGCAGAATTCTGCGAATAAAATGGATCCAAAAAAGGAAAGCCATCACTGGGATTTAATTAGTGTTATAAAACAATCAAAACCAACACTAATTTTCCAATACTCTAACTGATATGAATAGCGAGAATGAACAAACAGATGGCTGAAATAATTGCTGAATATCTTTCAAGCACTTCCAGACTCAGCTATACGAATGAAGGCAGGACTCTAGAAAATAATGTAAACAGGTTAGTTAAACAACCAAAAATTACCATCAACAAGATATTTACTCGAGAACTTCACACTGAATGAGCTAAACTCATCAATAGGAAAGTTAAATACAAGATGTCACCTGGAGATGCTCTAATCTTTGGTCAAATGATTAAACACTTTGGAGACAAAGCTAAAAATCAACTCCTACGAATACTGAACATTTCATGGCAAACTGGTAAACTACCAAAGAATTGGAAGATATCAATTATAGTGCCAATACTGAAACCAAACAAAGATGCCAAGGAATGCAAGAACTATCGGCCAATTGCTCTTACCAGCATACTTTGCAAAATAACAGAATTAATTATCCACTCTAGGCTCATAGTCTGGCTCACTAACAATAATAAAATAAACCTCTACCAAACTGCCTAAAGATCCAGACACTGTACAACTGATAAACTGTTCTACTTCTGTAAATCAATAATAGATTTCTAACCGCCAAAGAAAACAACGGCCGTATTTCTGGATATGACCTCAGATTTTGATCGAGTGTAGAAATTATTTGAAAGGCTGCACAACATCGAAGTAAAAGGGAAAACCTTAATCTGGATTGCAGACTTCTTAAGGGGAAGAAGGATAAAGTTTCGGGTCAATGGAACATTTTCCAAGGACCGAAGAACATGGGCTGGTGTACCTCAGGGATCTGTGCTCAGTCCTCTACTCTTCTCGCTATATATCAACTGTTGTTTATGTAAATAGATGATTATTATTTAAAGCCTCATTATGTAAAAATATATGTATATATAAATCGGACATTTGTTGTTGGCCATGGTCAAGTTTGAGCTTTTGTACGTCTAATTACGATACAACAAAAGTGGCGACGAGGATGCGCGATCTACAGAGCCAGTAAAAAGCTGAGGAAAACGGCGTCTATGCAAGTATAACAACTACATCTTTTAAACTATCTGGATCAAGAAAACAAAGGAGTAGAAAAGATCAGCATGACAAGTTCAAAGTTAATAGTACCTTTTAGATGCTATAGCCCAGTGGAGGACACTTCGATCTTTTTGTACAAAAATTTGAGGCTCTCTTTTTGGCATCTGAAGGAAGAGATTAAAGTGCTGATTTTTACCTCGCTACCAGATTCTGAAACTTTGAAGCAGGGAAACGACATTTTCTTCCTGGTCTAATGAAAGATCAACCCTATGATACTATCATTCAAAGAATTAAGCTGCATTTGGATCCAAAGAAGAAAGTGATACCACAGTGATGCAGATTTTTAAAGAGAATTCAACAGGAAGGAGAATCAATTTCGGAATATCTTAGAGAATTGAAACATTTAGCAATAAATTGTAATTTCGGCGATATGCTGGGAACCATGATGCGAGATCGTTTTGTTGCTGGAATCAAGTTGGAAAGCCTGCAAAAGAAGCTCCTACAAGAAAACGACGATGTCACCCTGGATAAAGTTTTGCAGCGGCGATCTCGTTCGAACTGGCGCAGATAAATACAAGAGAATGGCAAGATAAATTAGTGGCCAAAATATCCCCTGTGAATGGAAAAGATAAAAGGGTGAGTACAATAATAGTATGGTGCAGCATAGGCCCTTCAGGCAAAGGGGAGAAATAATGTGTTATAGATGTGGTGAAAGACGTTCACACGTGGCCTCTGTTTGCCTTCATAGAACAAAGACTTGTTTTAAAATGTAAAAAACTGGGTCATTTAAGTAGGGTCTGCAAAGCTAGTAAAAATGTGGGAATGTAAATTTGTACAAGAGGACTCTATATATTCTGTACAGGGCGAAACTGATGCCACAATATATTTAACAGTAGATGAATATTCTTTGTGCTTTACAATAGATACAGGAAGTCCAGTTACGTTAATACCTAAAGATATTTATAAGATTTATTGTGGCAAGGTAAAAAATTATTTCCAACAAATTTAAGATTAAAATCCTTTTGTGGTAAATCAATAGAGATTATAGGTCGAAAATATTTTTGTAAAAGAAGCCAACCAATATTTACGATTAATAGTTGTAAATGAAAAATCCAGGTGATTTTGTTTGAAAGAGAATCTCTTAAACAGTTAAAACTTGATTATTCTAGATTGTTTAGCATTAAAAATTTGAATAATTAATCTAATAGAAATAGTTTGATTGATAGATATGCAGATTTGTTTAACAAAGATTTGGGCTGTCTAAAGGATGTTAAAATAAATTTTAATTTAAAAAAGGATGTGACTTCTGTGTTTTGTAAGGCCAGAAGTTTACCTTTCTCTCTAAAAAACAAAGTAGAGAATGAAATTGATCGTTTAGTGAATTCTTACATTTTATAACCTATAGTTCATGCATATTGGACCGCTCCAATAGTATCAGTATTAATAAAGGATGGTAGTGTAAGGATATGTGGTGATTTTAGATGTACAGCTAATAAAGCAAAAGAATTAGATAGGTATACCCTTCCATCGATCGAAGATATCTTTTCAAATTTATCTACAAGCACCATACTTTCGACTCTAGACCTATCACAGGCTTACTTACAAGTAATGTTAGCGGAAGAAGCCAAAGCTGTTATTGATATAAACACAACAAAGAGGTTGTTTTCTTATAAAAGACTACCATTTGACGTAGCGGTAGCACCAAATAAATTTCAGAGGATTATGGAAGGTCTATTTGCTGATTTGCCAGGTGTGGACTGCTACATAGATGATACTTTGGTTGCAGGAAAATACTTTGAAGATCATGAACAAAAGTTGGATCTAGTGTTTAGATGATTGCTAGAAAAAGGTTTAAAGTTAAACAGATATAAATGTAAATTTAAAAAGAAATCGGTGGAATATTTAGGGTTTAAAATGGATAAATATGGACTGCCTCCCTTAGAAAATAAAATTAAAGCAGTGATAGAGACGCGTGAACCTAAAGAATGTTTCGCAATTAAGACCTTTCATAGGACTCTTAATTTATTATTATAGATTCATAAAGAATATAGCAAACATTTTAGCGCTATTCTATCAACTTTTGAATAAAAATTGTAGATTGAATTGGACGAAAGAATATCGAATGTTATTTAAAATAATGTAAATCATTATTAATGGACTATGGACTAGGCGTAATTCTGAGTCATAGAAATGATAGAAAGGAAGAATGCCCTATAGATTTTGCTTCTAGAACATTAACTGAAGCGGAAAAAGGTTTCTCTCAACTAGAAAAGAAAGCGTTGAGCATAACCTTTGGTGTTGAGAAATTCAGACAATACTTACTGGGACGAAAATTTGAATTGGTCACAGGCAATCGACCCTTAATTCATATATTTTCACCTCATAAACCAATTCCCATATGTGCATCATCCAGAATTAAAAGATGTTCCTCAAAATTAGCTGCATTTAATTATACTGTGGAATTTCGAAAAACTAGTGATAATTCCAATGTTGACGCATTGTCACGTCTTCCTTTAGAATCGAGTGTCAGGGAGTCTCTTAATGAAGACCAGGTACTTCTTCTCAGGAGGTTGAATGAGGTACCGTTCTCTTTTATGGAGGTGGCATATGAGACGCCCCAAGATAAAATACTGTCTATAGTATTAAGGAATGTTAGAGAAGGCAACTGTGTGTGTGTGTGTGGAAATTCACAAGGGTACTGAGGGAAACCCACTAGCTTCCTATTATAAGATCAATGAGGAATTAAGTTTGGAGTTTGGTTGTCTTCAATGGCGTGAAAGAGTGGTAATTTCCCAAAAATTAAGATCTTTAATTTTAAATGACTTGCATGAAATACACATGGGGATTGTTAAAATGAAGATGATTGCCAGACGGTATTTTCTGGTGGCCAGGCATAGACAGTAACATCGATGAGTTACCTAGAGAATGTAGAGTATGCCAAGAATCGGCAAGCATGCCCCCGGCTACAATCTCGGAATGGACTTGGCCCGAAAAACCGTGGCATCGACTTCATCTTGATCTAGTGGGTCCGTTCATGGGAAGAATGTTTTTGATTCTCATGGCCGCATACTCAAAGTGGATAGAAATTTTTATCATCAAAGATATTACCAGCAAAACGATTATGAATCATCTTAGAGAAATTTTTGCCAGATTTGGATTTCCCTAATTTTTGGTTACAGATAACGGAAGACAGTTTGTCTCCGGTGAATTCGAGCAATTTACCAAAATGAATGGTATACGGCACACTAAGACCAGTCCGTATAATCTTAGTACAAATGGTTTAGCTGAGAGATATGTAAGAGAGTTTAAAAACCTTTTGAGAAAGAATAATGGGAAGGATGAATTAGAGACGAATCTACAAAGATTCCTATTTGCTCATAGAGCATTCCCCCAAACTGTAATAAAGGAATTCCCCCGCGTAACTGCTAATGAAGAGAAGTTTAAGATCAAGATTCTCGAATTTTATACCAAGATGGGAAATCCGCGAGAGATATTTCATGAGGCCGTAAGAAGGCAGGAGCAGTTTACTACGGTTTGCGAGGTTTATTTCCGCAACTATGCAACTGGACCTAAACGGTAAAAATGTACCATTTTGAAATTATTGAGATACTGTCACTACCTTATAAGTTGCGAGGGCGTCGTGTATAAGAGGCATATCAATCAATTGCGACCTGTGAGAAAGAAACAAGTGGAGACAAGGATTTTGATACTTCTTCGAACATCAGGAGAGAAGCCTGTAGGTGGAAGTCAGAAATAAAGTGATGAGGAGGTTCCAGAGGTTACATCAGGAAACAAGGAGGAGACTGCTTCTGTGCACGTACCCTCTTGCACTCCTAGACCAGGGCCTGTTGCTGTGCACGTGCCCTCTTGCACTCCTAAACCGGAGCCTACCGCTGTGCAAGTGCCCGTCCGCAGTCCTAGACCTCAGAGAGCCAGGAAACCCCCAGACCGACTAGTGTATTATTAAGAGGGGATATGTGTTGTGTATGTAAATAGATGAAGATTATTTGCATTCTTTAAAGTCTCATTATGTAAGAATATATGTGTATATAAATTGGACATTTTTTGTTGGCCAACGAAAAGAATAAGAGCTAAAAAAAAAGAGTCATGGTCAAGTTTGAGTTGTTGTACATCTAATTACGACACAACCTTAACAACATCCATCCTTACCTCACTGAAGACACAAAAGTTGCCTGTTATGCAGATTATATAGCCATATGGCACACAAGTAGCAGTATAGAAATATCAGAAAAATACTGAACACATCAATGAGAAATGGGTAATGAAACTCAAAACTATAGGCTCCTTCACTGACAGGAAAAAGGGCATGAATTTAATTCCAAAATAAGCATAAACAACCATATAATTGATAAAATTTGTTCTCCAAATTACCTAGGTGTGATACTTGATTAGGAATTGCGATTTACAGAACACATAATTAGCACCTCAAATAGAGCTACCAGAAACCTAAACATTCAGAGAAGGCTATTTGGAACAAATTGGGGAGCAAAACCCAAAATTCTCAGAACAACATATATCACCTTAATAAGGCCAATAATTGAATATGCAACACCCGTCTGGGCTTCCTCAAGTTCATCACTAAAAAGAAGACTAGACAGTGTTCAAGCAAAAGCGGCCAAATTAATCACTGGTTCTGTTTCAAATACCAAAAATTATAAAATTCAGAGAGAATGAGGTCTAGACCTACTTGAAAGCAGTAGACAACTAAAAACAATAAAATTCACCATTAGCTTAAAAACTAAAGAAACCGAACACATATCTCATAGAACCTATTTAAACTGGACACAAAAAGAATGGCTCGAAAGATCTTCAACACTTCAGTACGACAACAATATTAGAAAGAGTATAAATATGAAACATAATGAATTTCAAATTCGAGAATAACCAATATTTCCTACCCCATTGCCATCAAATGTCATCATCAATCTTAACCTGAATGAACCCTGCAATAAAAAAGAGAACAAAAACATTCTTAAAAAGAAAGGACTTGACACAATTGGTTTATGCGATCAGATAAATTATTTAACAGCATATACAGATGGATCATCAGACCTTACCATAAGTAATGGAGGGGCTGGAATTAACATAATACTGCAAGATGGAACATACATCAAAATCAAAGAAGGAGCAAGAGAGATTTCGTCAAACTTCACTTGTGAACTGACAGCTATCTGGAAAGCTCTTGATGTATGCCTTAACCAGCCATCCCTGCATCAAGCAGAAGGAATTATAATATACCGTACAACGACTTCATATCCGATCTAGAAGCAATTCAGAAGGGCAATACTATAATCACACAGAAAATACATTCGTTACTTACTCAACTGATATCATTGGAGAATAACTGCATTCTACAATGGATTCCTGCCCGTGTTGGGATCGGGGGTAATGAAATGGCAGTTGAATTTGCAAAGGAAGCCAGAAGGTTGAGCCAAAGGAAAGAACAAATGTCATTATTTGACGCTAATGCTTTTGCAAAATACAAGATAGTTGAACAAAAAATAAGAAAAGATCAAAATGTTAAATACACTCCGAGAGAAAAATGACAAAACTATAACAAGATTTAGAACAAAACATTATAAAGGATGACATACATCCAGATGGCACAAGAACCTATAGAACATGCAACAACTGTCCTGGTGTGGAACTCGCACCTACCCACATATTCTCATGCCCGCAGCCTTGCAGAAAATTGACATAGACCCAGAGCAGCTGCTTTACACACCCAAGATAGTGGAGAATGCTGCTGCTGCTGTGATAGAGATGCATGGAGACATCTGAGGCTCTTTATTGGACACGACAAAAACAACAACGGCATTCCAGAGTAAAATAAATCATCAGAGATAGATAAATATTTTTCAAATGAATTAAAATAAATATAATCGATACTGAGAGAGAGTTGAATTAAAAAAAATAAAAATTTATTATTTTCGAAATATAAATATCTGAGAGGATTCCAGCAAATCGCATCTAAAATATCATTTTTTTTTTGCTACATGTTTAATTTGCATATACCTATTTTACATATCTCAGATTGTATTTAAAAATCGTTAACCATTTCTTCTAACTTTTGGCGAAATGGTGTTTTATTAATTTATCATTTGATATTATTTGGGTTCTTTCCTGGTATTCAAAAAGGAAAAATACGTGTCGTTCAGTTATATTTTTCAATTTATCAAACAATTTGGCCGCTGAATAGCTGATTCTGGTAGAGCGCCATCTAGCGAATAAAGTTGTAACTAAAATCAATTTCGAATTTTTCATTATTTGCCATAAAAAATCCCATTGCATCCTGAACACAATGGTGTTTACCGCATTGCTCTAGCGCAAATATTCGCGGAGTTATTAATTTTTAAAGTTGTGCGGGACTTTTGGATCACCCTGTATATTCCTCAGCTCAAATAAAGAAATCTCTGATCTTCAATATTATTATTACTCTTTCAATATTTATGTCACGACTGCTCAACCAATATCTCTATTCTCAAAATAACCAGCATCAAGTATTAATTCTATATAGCTCTAATAATCAAAATACAACAGAAATCTAATTATTTTTTTTATATAATATATATATATTAAAAATAAAGAAGGCATCTCCTGACCACAAGCACATGTGCTTTTTAGATGGCAGAGCGCCATCTAGTGGAGTAAAAATAAACTAAACGTTTATTTAGCTTACTCCGAGATATTTGGCCAACCCAATTTCTTGATTTCTCGGGAAGCCATTGGGTCCAAAAAATATTTTTGGTCGCAATGGTTACAGCCTTCTCCACGCTGACGAGCGCCAACAGCGCGAAACGCGTTCGTGGATGGCTTTTCTTGATTTATCAAGAAATTGGGTTGGCCAAATATCTCGGAGTAAGCTAAATAAACGTTTAGTTTATTTTTACTCCACTAGATGGCGCTCTGCCATCTAAAAAGCACATGTGCTTGTGGTCAGGAGATGCCTTCTTTATTTTAAATATCAACACCTGACCCACTTATCTTTCATTTTTTCTATTGTTTTTTTCATTTATATATATATATATATATATATATATATTAAAATGCTTATTTTGATTCATATATTTTATTTTCCAATATTTCGTATGGCAACTTGCCAAACTTCTTCGGGGAACAATAATCTTTTTTCTCGAAGAAGTTTGACGTGTTGCCATACGAAATATTGGAGAATAAAATATATGATTCGAAATAGTTTTTTTTAAATATATGAATATATGGATTGAACAATTTTCAAGCATATATATATATATATATGTTATACAAAATAATGAGGTTTTCTGCTTGAATTTAGATCATTAGAGTTATATAGAATTAATACTTGATGCTGATTATTTTGAGAATAGAGATATTTGTTGATCAGTCGTGGCAATGATTAAATAAAATCAGTTATCAAAAATAGCTTTAATTGCGCTAAAGGAATATATGAAAAACATGGTTTGATAAAAGTACTGCCTGGGTTAAGGCATAAGAATAAAAAATGAAATACTTATTTACATAATGTACAAAAGTTTTGAGCCGGCCATTGGGATAAAACAACAACGAATTTTTATAGGGCAAGCCTGACCTCTGGCGGTCGATTTAGCAATATTTGTATCTATGAAATATATTTTCAAATAAAATAATATTTTAATATAACAATTTTAAATAAAATAATATTTTAATATAACAATTTTAAATAAAATATTTTAATTTAACATATATATATTCGAAAGAATTATAGACGCGTATGATTCTTTCAAAAATTAAACAATCTCTACTGCTCTTTCTGCAATGGAAAAAAATTAATGGGAGGTCCTGAATTTTTTAATTTAATTTTTCGATTGCAGTAAGGGTAGTAAAAATTGTTTAATTTTTGAAATACCATACACGTCTATAATACAAAGCAATGACGCGCCATCTATACATATTTCTTTTCATCGCAGTAAGGGCAGTAGAAGTTTGTATTATGTATAAAAGAAACATTCGTGCTTTTAAATTCTTTCATTTTATATGTATAGATGGCGCATTATTGCTTTGTGTTAATTTATGTCTACCTGACCTTGTCTTTATTGTTTGTGGAAGAGCATTGCTCGATGCAAATATTTGAATGTAGTTCTACTGTCCTATAAGCTTATGTTCATAGTTTTCTAGAAAACCATTTCTGAGATTCCATCCTTCAGTGCTGCGTATATAAGTAGAATCGTCCAATACAGTATTAGAGTTCCGAGAAGTGGTCTGGTGGATTAAATTGGCGAAACCGCTGGGAGGGTTCACCACTGATGAGCCAAGCCCTCCCAATACATATTTTTTTCATCGCAGTAAGGGCAGTAGAAGTTTGTATTATGTATAAAAGAAACAATCGTGCTTTTAAATCCTTTCATTTTATACGTCTAAAATAGTTTCGAATTTTCATAACAGATGACGCGCTAATGCATCATAATATATATATATGTGGAAAAAGAAACTGATATTACTATTTATTTATTTGTTACCAGTTGCAAATAAGACACGCTATATCCGATCTGGATAATTGCGCGTGAAACTATTTACAATAATTCACATTGTAGTAGAGTAGGTAACAGAATTATCAAAAAGAAAATGAACAATTAAGAAAAAGAGCATTAAATAAACATATACATTAAACAAATAAGCAACAACATAAGCAGATAGAATAAATCGCAAGGTAGTTATTTACAGTATGTTAAGCAATGATGGAAGTTGATTTAATGAAGTTATCTGTAATAATTAGTATAGTGGAGAGAGAAAGTTGATCAAGTTGAGCTATTTACAATTAGTAAATTCTAAAGTAACTTATTAATTATTTACATTGATGTAAATCAAGTCGCATAGTAGTGTAGTTCTTCAAGCTGCATGAAGCTGTCTATTTATAATAAAAAGTCTGCAGAACCTATTAAATTTCGTATATCTTTACCTATTATAAACTATTTGACCCAGTTGTCAAGTTTCTCCAAGATTATGTTATGATGCATTAACGCGCCATCTGTTATGAAAATTCGAAACTATTATAGACGCGTATGATTATTTTAAAAATTAAACAATTTCTACTGCCCTTACTGCAATGGAAAAATTAATAATAATCTATAATAGTTTCGATAATTCATAGTATAATTATATAAAGATACACATTGTATTTTTCTTACAAGGTCCTTGTAGCTGCCATCACGGGCTATGACACCAGAGTAAGAGACAAACAAGGTTTGTTCTAAGCTTTGATTACTTTTCCAGTAATTTCCTTCGAAAGATCGACGGGCTTCTGCTAAATCAGACCCCGGACAAATGTTGGGTTCTTGTGTAATGAAATAGTTTCATTTAGTTTTTTTTCTTCTTCTTCTCTACCTTATACGGGTTGTTTTTCTGTTAGGCATTGGCTTTATTTATAGATATACTTATCTTAAAACCCTTGAAAATGTTCACTCTCTCTTTATAAAATATATTTGGTTATAAATATATATGTCATCAAATAAGGAAATTATTTTACACGCGTAATATTCTTTTTAAAATAAAACAATTTCTACTGCCCTTACTGCAATCGAAAAATTAAAGGGAGGGCCTGGCTCATCAGTGGTGAACCCTCCCAGTGGTTTCGCCAGTTTAATCTACCATACCGCTGTTATATTGCATTTTTGGAACTTCCTTTTATAGTGATACTGATGCTTGACTTTTCGAATGGGTATTTTAGATGAACTATGGACATAAGCTTTTCCTAATTTGATAACAGATGGCGCGCTAGTGCACCGTAATATAAATATATATGCATGAAAAAACAATAGAAAGTTATTTAAAAATTCTATTATTCTATTTTCTTTTTTTCTATTATTTTTTCATGTGTTAAACGTATTCACGCAAGTTTGGCTTTAAGTACCCATTTCTTGGTTTCTCAAGAAGCCACTGAGACCAAAATTATTTTTGGTCGCAGTGGTACAGCCTACTCCACGCTGACGAGCGTCAACAGCGTGAAATGCGTTCTTGGATGGCTTTTCTTGATTTATCAAGAAATTGGGTTGGCTAAATATCAGGGAACAGGCTAAATCAATGTTTAGTTGATTTCTGTTCCACTAGATGGCGCTCTGCTTTCTAAAAAGCACATGTGCTCCTGGTCAGGAAATGCCATTTAATATATATATTGCCACGCTTTTATTTTTAAAACGCTAATTTTAGTTTAGTAAAACTTTATTTTTAAAGTTTATTATTTTAAAAGTGAAATGTTTGTTAATGAAATAGACATTTTGCCTAAACTCAATTATTGCTGCTTTCTTTTACAAGCCATTTGTTTATGTATATTTTTACATATCGTTTTTATTGAGTTTTTACTAATTTAGTATGTACATCATTGACCTTTGATGAATGAGAAAAAGAAATTGAAAATAAACATATGAAAAATTAAAGTAACATTTTAAAGGAAATTATGTACAATTGAAAATTGTTTTTGTAACGTCTCATATTCCCCTTCTTGAAGCATTTATTCTCGGGTAATAAATAGTCGAAGTTGAGATATGTGAACGCGTCTTGCTTGCTTTTGGTCTTTCAGAGAGATATCGTAGGTTACATCAGATATCTTTTTTTGAATGACAAATGGTCCTTCATATTTTGGTGATGTCTTGATGAGACGAGGGTCGTTGAAGGCAATTTTTCTTATGACTAAGTCTCCTTCTTTAAAGACATACTTGGGGTGATGGCTATCGTGTTTAATCTTCCACTTACTTCTACTTTGTTCTGTCCGCAGGCTAGCTTTCTTCCTGGCTTCTTCAATTGTAATTGGAGTTTGGTCGGCAAATTCGGGTACATTACCGATTCCATACATTAAGAAAAGCGGTGAAAAACCAGTCACGTCATGTGGTGTGGAATTATAATTTTTGACAACTTGCGGTAACAATGTGCTCCATTTACATCTAGGTTTCTCTAGAACAGCTATTCTCAGTTTTGTCATTATCGTATCATTCAATTTCTCACAAATGCCATTGCACTGAGGATGATAAGGCGAAGTATATGTGTGTTTAATTCCTTGTAAAGAAAGAAATTTGTTGAACTCTTTTGATATAAAATTTTTGCCATTATCTGTTAAGATAGTATTGATCGAATTAACAGATTTGATTATCTTATCAAGACATTGAGTGACAGCTTGAGCAGTGTTTGTTATTGTGGGATATGCCCATAGATAACGAGTTGCGTGATCAACAAAAACTTGAATGAATTTATGCTTTGTGTTAGCTGCTGCTGTTCCCAGTACAATAGTGTCACAACCGATCATTTGTAATGGTTGGATATTTGACGTTGGAGTGATCATTTCTCCTAAAGTTGGTTCATGTCTGACCTTCACTAGTTGACAAGATTTACAAGATCGAAGATAATTCTTGATATCAATTGTTATTCCTTTCCACCAATAACATTGAGTTATAAGTTTGCATGTTTTGGTTATTGATGGGTGACTCAATGAATCGTGATATTCTTCCAATATTTTTTTGGTAAGCGAGTTTGGGACAACTGCTTTAAAAAGCAACTGCTTTAAACTCCTTTTTGTTTGATCATTACCACACCGTCGTGAGTGTGGGAATTTTTCAAGAAACTCAAATCTGAATTTTGTTGGTGTTCTTGAAGTTCTTGAGTTGCAATGTTAACAACTGGGAGTCTTGATAAGGCGTCAACATGAGTTTGTTGCTTTCCAGAACGATGAACGATGTTACATGATTTCGAGGATAAACTAAGAATCCATCTAAAATACTTAGGTTTCGGTTTCTTCATGGTGAAAAGCCATTGGAGCGCCGCATGATCAGTGATGATTTCAAATGGTTGGTTTTCTATGTACACATGAAAGTGATCAGTTGCTTGTATTACGGCTAGGCATTCCATCTCATAAGCAGAATAATTCTCTTGGTGTGGTTGCAGTGTTTTGGAGTAATAAGCAATTACATGTTCCTCATTGTCTGGACCAATTTGTGTTAGGATTGCTCCAATTCCATATTTGGAGGCATCTGTATAAACTTTAGAGGGGTAGTCCGGGTTGTAAATAGCAAGGACAGGTTTTGTAGATAGTGCCATTTTAAGTTTAGCGAATGACTCCTCTACTTCCTCATTCCAGAAGAAGGGCTGATTCTTCCGAGTGAGTCGAACCAAGGGGAATGAAATTTTAGAAAAGTCCTTCACAAATTTTCTGTAATAATTTGCCAATCCCATGAACTGACGAACTTTCTTTACAGTATCAGGTCTAGGAAAGTCTTGAATAGATTTTACTTTTCCTGGATCAGGTTTTAATTGATTGTGACTGATGATATGTCCGAGGTATTTTACTTCAGTTCTTCCAAAAATACATTTCGACAATTTTAATTTCATGTTGTACTGTCTTAATTTGTCAAAAACTTTACTAAGAAGCTCTATGTGCTCTTGCCATGTTTTCGTGTACACCAATATGTCATCTTGGAAAGAGAAAGTTCCTTTCCATAATAATTCACCTAGAATATGTTGGATTATCCTTTGAAACGTTGAAGCAGCATTTTTTAAACCAAAGGGCATCACTAAAAACTCATAATGACCATCGTTTGTGACGAATGCAGTTTTTTGAATAGATTGCGGGTCCATTTCGATCTGCCAATAACCCCATGCAACATCAAGGGTAGAGAAGAATCTGGATCCATGCAATCGATCAAACATGTCCTGTATGTGAGGTAGGGGTTGCCTGTCATCTAGTGTGATCTCATTAAGACGTCTGTAATCAATGCACATCCTTTTATTTCCATCCTTCTTGGGAACCATAACAACAGGAAATGCCCAAGGAGAATCTGAAATTCTTATTAACTTGTGTTCGAGAAGTTCTTTAACTTGTTCAGCTATCTCTTCATACTCTTTTAGAGGACGACGATAGGGTCTAAGAGAAATTGGTTGTTCACTTTTCGTGATGATCTTATGTTGTATAGCTACTTTTCCCAAATCAATAGCATGCTGAGAAAATATTGTGTTCAAGTTATTTTTTTAATTCATGTTCTCTTATCTCTTCTAGATGATTTACAAGAATTGGATTTTGTAATCCATCAAATTTGGTGTAAATTGTTTTGTCTCTGACATCTATTAAAAGATTAAAAAGAGATGCAACATCTAATCCGATCAAGAGTGGATATTTAAAGTTCTTCATTACATGGAGAGTTACAGGTTTAATTAGTTTATCTATTCTTACCTTGGTCTGAAGGCTTCCACATGTCCTGGTAACACCATCCGCTTGGCTGATGTGAATGTCTGAATTTGGTTGAAGTTGAAGACGGGTTCGCTTGAACAATCGCCAATTGATTATTGATACTGTTGCTCCAGTATCCACAAATGCTTGCGCAGGAATTCCATTTACTTCAACACTTATGTTGATAAGCTTGAAAGCTCCTTGTGTAGGGGTATTTGTCAAAGTACTTACATTCAACAATTCCGGGGCTCCGCATACTTGTTTCACTGAAGTGTTTTGATTAGGCCTATCCTTTTTATAATTAGGATCATAATCCTCACAATCTGTGACCCAATGTTTAATTTTTATTCCCTTTTTCGAACATATTGGACACCAGAATGGGCAAACATTTTTTCTATTATCATTATTTTTTGTCGCGAGATGTATTTTGTTTTTAGGCTTAAACTGAATTGAAGCCCTATTTTGTTCAATTGAAGCTGCGATATGAAACCATTTTGTGGCGTCAGTTGGCTGTGCAGCCACAATTAAATCTTTCCAATCATTTGGAAGTCCGTCTGTTAATAAATGAATTGTTTCCTCCTTCGTTAGATGGGTTTGATTTAACAGGCGAATTTTATCTTGAAAATAATTTTCTATTGATTCTTCTCATTTTAATCTTCGATGTGATGCTGAGACAATTGGATTTGCGTTGTATGAACCAAATCTTTGAATCAACTTTTCCTTTACAACTTCCCATCTTTTTATTGCAGGATTTGAAATAATCTCGTCTGTATACCATTCAAGTGCTGAATCTGTCAAGTAGTACATAAGATTTTTGATTTTTTCATCTTCTTTTAAAGAATTATTTTCAAAATCATATAATTTGATCCATGACTCAGGCCTAATTGCCGACTTCGAGCCGTTGAATTTTTGCAACCGGTTGTTTGGATTTTCCGCCATTTTCTTTCCGTATCCTGTCGACTGCGCCAAATGCCACGTTTTTATTTTTAAAACGCTAATTTTAGTTTTGTAAAACTTTATTTTTAAAGTTTATTATTTTAAAAGTGAAATGTTTGTTAATGAAATAGACATTTTGCCTAAACTCATTTATTGCTGCTTTCTTTTACAAGCCATTTGTTTATGTATATTTTTACATATCGTTTTTATTGAGTTTTTACTAATTTAGTATGTACATCATTGACTTTTGATGAATGAGAAAAAGAAATTGAAAATAAACATATGAAAAATTAAAGTAACATTTTAAAGGAAATTATGTACAATTGAAAATTGTTTTTGTAACGTCTCAATATATATATAATAAACTATTTTGCTATAGAATAGGACATAATATTTGATTGAATAAAGTTTTAATAAAATGTAAAATCTCAAAAATTGTTATTAAAAGGTTGTCTCAAAAGCCCGTAAACACTTGTAAAAATTGAAAAACCAATATTATTCGCCGTTATGTATAATGTCTTTGTATTATATATAAAGTAATTGTATTATATGTATTCGCCGTAATAATATTATTCACCAAGTAACTTTGGGACAACACTATAATAAAAATTGTCTTTAAATATATGTTTAGAGAGAGATATATTTTTTATATACAATATAATGCGGCCTATGATTGTAGAAATATATATGAAAAAATCCCGCATGTGTTTCTTTTGAACGAAAAATCGGGATTTATTTTAAGGAGAAATAACGATTGTTTCTAACCTTAGGAATGAAGTATGAAAGGATGAATTGTGAAGAGTAAATGATAAACGGAAAAATAAAAGTTTCCAGAGATGGGAACTTTTACTTTTCCGTTTATCATTACTCTTCACAATTCATCCTTTCATACTTCATGCCTAAGGTTAGAAATAATCGTTATTTCTCCTTAAAATAAATTTCGATTTTTCGTTCAAAAGAAACACATGCGAGATATTTTCAAGTGTCGTTCTACAGAAATATTTTCCCATAACATATCACGTCTTATACAAATTACTCCTGTGATATCAAAAACTAGAAGTAAGAAAATGATTTTCAGAGAGATTTCTATAAACAAATAATACGTATATAAGCAAGTCTAAATTTTGAGGTGACTTATCTTCTTTGAACTAAAGTTTTATTTTAACCAACAATATAAGGCCAAAAGAACTAAAATATTTACAAATTGATTTATATAAGGTAAAAATAGAACTAATTTTAAATATGCTAACGTAATCACTAACTAATAAACGGACCAATAGTTAATCTTTGAAAATACGATTATATATCGATATTTGCTTCTATTCTTTAATATACACTCATGGACAAAATTTAAGGTAGTGGAATATCTTTGATGTTGCCTTTCATCATTTTTTTTTTTTTTGAAGGAAGAAGCAATTTTGTTCACACTTATCTCTTGTTTCTTCAATAAAAGTCATTGTGTTTTCAATATCTTTCAGAGTTGTCGTCTGAATCCCGATATTCCATTTGAAAGGTACAACTTCCTTAAGTTTTGTCCATGACAATTGACAATTGAAACAAATTTTATTGACTTCTTGTCAATAACTTACATTAAAAATGGAAATAAAACTAAAATATAGATTATCATGCGGGGGATGTGCCCCGGCCAGTAAGCCTTCTTTCCCAGGCGATGAGCGGGTCCTCCGGTCAGCCCAACCTGTACGAAGTACCGGTAGATGATGGATTTGGCCGACGCCAGGATGGCCAGGTCGTCATCTTCGAGGCCAGACCCGAAATTCCAGGCCCGCAAGTCAGGGGGTCGCCCGAGGACACTGAAGGCTTCGATGATAAGTTTTGTCCATGAGTGTATTTGATTGGAGGTCAGTTTTATATTCGCAGGATGCCTTCAATTTGGACTTTATAGATGACACACTTCAAATGTCGATACAACTTTAGGCAGATGACAGTCCCGTCCCGTTGTCACCCCCGTCATTATTCTAGCCTTTCGTTCTGACACAGGTATCTTCGATAACGCCGTGGTTCCATCCTGACTAAGGCTATCAGTATTTTCTCCTTGTTTTCACTTTATTACAGTCCACATCGTCCTAACTGCAGATACAGGAGAGCCCAGAAGCTTCAAAATGCTTATCCCTGAAATTAATAACGGCAACCCAATCAAATTTAAATCTACCAACTTTTGAAAACAATGTTTTGTGACAGGCGAACCAAGTTCATCTCTTTGCGATTAATAGAAAAGACACGCAAGTTTAACCTATTAGATACTATTTAATAAAACTTGTAAACATATTCTTAAAAAGATTTCTGGCATTTCAAACATTTAAAAAATACTTTGCAAGGAGTAAAGCCGAGGCGATTACAAGATTGTTCAAAATTTCGAAATAACTTGGAAAAATTGAAATACCAATATTATTCGCCATTATGTATAATATCTTTGTATTATACATAAATTGTATTATGTATTATTATTATGTGTATTCCCGTTATAATATTATTCGCCAAGTAATAAAAAAACGCGAACTTTTGGGACAACTTTATATGATTTGAACTTAAGGAAAGCCTGCTATTTTATCAATGTAAATATAAAACGTTCTAAGTTGTTCTATTATCTTTTTAACCGCCACCAATTTCTTATAGAATAAAATGAAGAAAATAGGAAATTCAGTAATTGTTATCTAATATCTAATGATATTGACGAGATAATAGATAATGTTGAGGATAAGTAATAGCCAAGTCAAATGGGGCAGCTAGGTTTTTCTAACAATGGTAAAACTTTTAAATGTACAAGTGTCAATATATAAGGGCTTTCACATAAAATTTACGCCTTTGCTTCTATTAGTTTTAAGTAATGGAAATTTTACGTGAGAGAACTGGTGTTGAGTGTGGAACAATATAAAAGTTGTTTTACGATTTCCTTGAAGAGGCGAAGTATTGGCAGCCATTACGCCTCGGTTATATGTACGTTAATTGTTGAGAATACGTAAAGTGACAAAACAAGAGGAAACATGCTATAAACACTATACGACAAACGCTATAAAATTTATACAACACACAGAATGTATGAAGGAAGCACGTAAAGAAAGCTAATCAAGAAACTTCCATTTCCCGGCTAATTACTAAAGGTCCCGCCGACATGTTGTTTTATCTTTCTAATTGTCTCTCCCGCCCCATCCCGCCACAGAGATAAAAGTCTTTCATCATTTTCTTCCTTTAACGAACCTCAAAGGAATTTGTGCTTTTGCGAGAAATCTCTTTCTCTCTCTATATAAACGAGTATACTCGTATATATGTAAGTAGGTCGGTGGAAGAATGGTCTAAACCGTTCGTTTTCGACCCTTACGACCCGGGTTCGATTCCCGCATTGGGAACTTTTTTCTGATTAAAAAATAAATGCTCCAATAGCCCCCGATTCTTGCAAAAGTCCAACCAACCAGCGAGTTAAAATAACCAAACGGAGCACTGGCACATTTGTAAGTGAAAATTTTAACTGCTTTTCACATGTGCAGACAAGTGGTGCACTTACAGTAAAAGCAGTCGCCTTCTTCTACCCACCATGATTATTATGGCCTGTACCACGTGTACCAGGTATAAGCAAAAAAAGGTAAGTGATGTTTGTACGATAGCTGGTCAATTAATAACTGTGTTCGGAATGAAGGCAATATTTCTTCCAGAATCTTATCATATTTTTTAACATTGTTACTCCTTAGAAGTATATATATTTCCCAATGTACCTGCCAAATTTTAAATTTTCTTAAAATTAGGAATTGTTGAGGTCTCCAAAATATACCTCCGTTTACGCGATGACTTCCTCATTTGAGCCAAATATCTTTCTAGCTAGCCATTTCTTCGCTTGGGAGAACAAATAGAAATCACAGAGGGCCATATCGGATGAATACGGATATTCAAGATCAATTCAAAAGGCAGTTCATGCAGTTTGGCTACGATAACTCCAGGTATTAGTATGTAGTAGTTTTGTCACCGACCTGAGGCAGCTAGGTTACAGCGATGGTCAATAGATGGCATCTGGGTTTGACGTTTATTTTGACAGGAAATGTGACATCTGCTGGAAGTTTACTGGGAAGAAATGAATACTCTTGACGAAATTGGACCTCGGACCTTGCCCTGTCTTTGGTGCAACGGACTTTCAATAAAACTTTATTACTTTGTTTGTGATTTTATGATGTCCAAGCTGGCGTGTTGAATTGCATCTACATTTTGGGGCTGTTACACTGTTTATAATTATGGTAAATATGCAAATCTAGTGTATATATATCGTAATATATTAATACATATATATGTACCTATAGTGGAATATGTCTACCTTTAATTGTACAGTGCAATCGTTTTGATGCACAATGAAAGAGGTAGATGCTACTCTAGGTGCATGGTTATAATCCTCCCGCAACTTTATGTTGAATATATATATTAAAATGAAAGGATATCTTGGATCAATATAATTTATTAAAATGTTTCCGATATTTCGATGAGGCTGTTCGTCTATCTTCCTCTAGGAATTCAAACTCCTTCTAAACCCATCATCCGCGTGATGCATGAGAAGTATTCTATATACAGTTACGAGCGTCATGCGTTCTTAATAATTCTTCATCTCTGTCACCGTTTGCTTTTTTTTTTTTTGGAATGGCGCTCTCCTATTGGTTGGCTACGATCACGCCACCTTTGCCCCCCCCCCCCCCCCCCCCCACTCGCTTTTTGGTTTTTGTAACTATTGTGTTGGAGCGGGTCGCTCCTTAAATAATCTATTGTTAACAATACCTCATTATAGGTCCGCAAATATCGAAAGTATAGGTATGTAGCTTTTGTACTATTAAGGTGTATATATATACACATACTTATGTACATATGTAAGTACTATTATCATTAGGGATATATATGTCACATCTACATAAATGTAGATATAATACTATATACTCTACTAATATATGCATTTATATAAGGCGCCAATTTATAATTGTAACAAATAATATTTGAATAAAAACATTCAATCGGGTAAAACACGGGCGTTGCCCGGGTCATTCGGCTAGTTGTTTATATAAGTTGGAATGACCGATCCATTTTGAATAAATAAATTATATAATCAGAAATAAAATGCCATATCTACTATATTTTAACTAGTTTTTTTTATATAGTATTTTATTTCTGATTATATAATTTATTCATTCAAAATGGTTCGGTCACTTATATAAACAATACTTCTCGTGCATCACACGGATGATGAGCTTAGAAGGAGTTTGAATTCCTAGAGGAAGATAGGCGAAAAGCCTCATCGAAATATCGGAAATATTTTAATAAATTATCTTGATCCAAGATATGTTTTTATTTTAATATTATTAGAATGGATTTCTCAATTTTCAACAATATATATATGTTGTACCATAAACACCAGCAGTCATGGGGCCAAAGTGGTTTCAGGCGTCAATGGGTAACACAAAGGAATAAGCAGCCTCAGAGAGACCAGCGCTGAAGACGCGACAATATATATAGCCAGGAGTTTTCTGAAAGAGAGTGTATAAACTACTTAGCGTAGAAGTGGATTGTATTCCTACAACAAGATGGAGAAATCCTCCACGGGAATTGGAATTAGCTAGTTTGTCTATATAGCTAGATTGGAAGATAATTAGTGTAACTAAGCACTCTTTTAACTAATTTCTGTGAGACACAATTAGCTAATTGATGTTGTTTAATAATTTAAATGTCGGGGAATTTAATCTCGTTGGTCATATGTTGATTCAGTAATCTGGTGATCTGATGTATTAATAATAAGTTGTATGGGAATAAATTGTATTCAATTTGTTATAAACTCAAATACAAAGTTGAGGGAAAATAGCTTTTTAGCTGAAAAATGATAAATTTGGTAAGAGAATGTTAAAATAAAGGATATCATTTTCAACAATGGCCACTGGCGAATTTTTAACAATAAAATCTGCTTGATCAACCATTTTCTGGGCTTTGATTTGAAGGACTCAATACTGTCCACTTTAACATCGTTAAATGGCTGAAACTCGCCTTCTGAAAAAAAGTGTTCCTTTGATCGAAGCAGGGCCATCAGGTCTGTAGCGACCCGTTTTTATACAAGTAACTGACCCAGTTCAAATTATTTCATATTGGATTTATTTCAACAAAAATAATTTTTAATTAATAATTTTCCGAAGTTTATATAACGCAAAAAAAGGCTAACTTATAATTATTTATTTTCATTTTTAAATGATGGCCTATTCTTTGGCACACGTTTTTTTAATTTTATATATTAATCAACCAGCTGTGCGATATTGAAATATTTACGTCTATTACAGAGGAAACAAACAAAACAACAAACAAATTAGAACTTAAGAATTAAAAATATTTACAAATTTACATGTATTAATCGACAGAGTTCATAAAATTTATATAGACAAAGTGACTGATGTAAGAGAGTTAAATCATTTAGATCAGGGAACAATCGATGTCTCACTTCAGTAAAGTTCAGACAGTCATAGATAAGGTCAAGAGCAGTTTCTCCGCAGGAAAAATTTGGTGTGTCTGATAGATTCCTTTTATGTAAGTATTTCTGAAATTTACTGTGTGATGTGACAAATTGAGTGACTATAAAATTTGGCACGAATTTGGTATTCAAAATTCCTTCAAAGTTGCGTCAAATGCACGTCATACCTTTCTTTAATAAATCATTTTGATGGAAAACTGACGGGGAAAATGTGTCTCGTGGTACTCATCGATTTTGTCGGCTGAGATCTAGCCCATGGGTCGGCAAACTGGGGCTCGCGAGTCACAGTTGGCTTTTTATATAGTTCCATACGTAAATATTATTTATGCGGGTACTATTTATTGTTGGTAAGGAAAATATGTGTGGCTCTTTAAAAACTTTGAAAGTTTGTAAATTGTAATTTTTGGCTCTTCCGACATAAAAGTTTGCCAATCCCTGATCTAGCCAGAAGTTCCACTTTTCGCCAAATGTCGTAATATACTTCATAAGCCTGTTTAATCCCCCAGCTGTGGATTTTATATCAACTGGGTAACGAATATCTACTCTCAGGAAATATTGCGCCTGGGTTATTTATTTATTTTTACGTTTTTTATGTACAAATGTAACTGATGCAAAAATGATTCAGAACAGTCTTATAATAATAGATAGTCTATTTAGAAAGAAGGAATCATATATCGCCGCAACTCTTTTTTTTTATTATTAACGCGATTAAAAGCTTTCGGGCAAGCCCTTCTTCAGCTAATTATAGTGTACAAACATATATAGAAGGGCTTGCCCGAAAGCTTTTAATCGCGTTAATAATAAAAAAAGAGTTGCGGCGATATATGATTCCTTCTTTCTAATTTGTCGAAATCCGCAAAACGTTTACCATGAATAGATAGTCTCTCTATATATTTACATCTATTTATTCATATATATGTCATTATATAATATGTTTTATTCATAATAATATTCAATTCTGTATTTAACCATATATAATCTTATATGAACGATATAATAAAATTAGTGTCAATCTCTCTATCACCCTCTCTTGCCAAGTGCTCCTGGATCTGCAGACCTGGCTGTTCAGCGTCGGCCTCCATCCTGAGTCAATGCAACTAACCAGCGTGGCGAAGGCTACCATCTACAAGTACCATCTTGATCTTGAGTTGGGTAACACCAGCCAACACATCGACCTGCCCACTCTGTGGGAAAGAACTCTCGCAGTCCATCGGTGGCGGAGTCTTTCACGCGGTGGGCGCCACCAATGAAGACTTTGTATATTTTTACATATATGTATATCATTTTTATATATTTATATTTATTTATATATAAATATCCTTATTTAATCTTATCAATTTATATTTATTTTCAATTTGTATTTAAGTCTATATAATCTTCTATGAATGATCAATAAAAGTAGTTTCAATCTCAATCTCTCTATCTCTCGATTTGGGGGAAAAGGTCTTTTCTATACTCAAACTCATCCAATACTCTGTTGGTCAATAAACATAAAGAGAGATCATTATGGAATATTATGATAAAGGCATCTCCTTATAGTGCAACTGAAAGTTTCTGATGGCTTGCGCCAATATCAACAGATATTTATTCCGATAGATGACGCAAGCCGTCAGCAACTTTCAGTTGCAAGATAAGGAGATGCCTTTTTCATAATGTATGCACCTTATATCAGTACAATATCACATTTGTACTATTTTTTCACATTAACGACTATGTTAATATTTATCCTCTAACAAATATAATAAAGAAAAATATCCAAAGTGATATTATATTGCTTAAAATTTTGAAAAAATCTATATTTTTCCTTCTTATCGCATTGTTCTATTGCATAACATCTTGCGTCCGTTGGCCTCATCCTATAAATTCGGTTGTTAGAAAACACTGTTCAGTTCATCAAAGTTGAGCAGCTAATGATTAAGCATTAGACACTATTGTCTTCTGTTTATTAGCCTCATCATTAGATGCCTGAATGCTTCTTTTCTGCAGTGCTAACGTTAGATGTAAAGAAAGAAGAATTTAACGTGTTTAAAAACGAAAGACTTCTGGTTGAATTTCAACATTATCTTATATAATATTAATAAATGTCAACTTTTTTTGAAGCGTAAGATTCTTTTTAAAATAATCAATTTTTTACTGCCTTTACTGTAATTATAAAATAATGGAAGAGCCTGAATTATCAGTGGTGAACCCTCCCAGCGGTATCATTGCAGTAAAGTCAGTAGAAAATAGCTTTATTTTGGAAATAAACATACCCGTCAAAAATAGTTTAAATTTCTTATAATAGATGGCACGCGAGTGCATCACATTAATTATATTATTCACAAGTATCTATATTAATAAAATGCAAATTTCATAAGAGGACATCACTAAAAACTTTCGTTACAATGCATCAATTTCAACCAAATTTTCAACATTTATGTAAAACGAGATGGAGCAGGTTTTGCTTAACATCAAAATATTTTTCCCTAACATTAACATGCGTAACTTCGCTGTTATCGATTAAATACAAAAAAATCAACAGAGTTAATTTTATTTATATATAAATACAAAATTAAATTTCAACAGAGTTAATTTTTTTACATACTAGCTAATAATCTCAATCTAAAAAAATTTTCAAAACAAGCAATTTTAAGATAACACCATATGTAAAACAGTCGGCCAAGAAAACAAATAACGTGTAATATATATATAATATAATATATATAATAAAATCTTAAATATTATTTATCAAAAGTAAGATTATCTCAGGATGACACGGCAATTTATTTGAGACAAGAATAATGATACAATTCCAAGGCAAAGATACTATTCCTTTAACTTCCAATTACCGAGGGAACCAATTAATATTGATTTTATTCAACTTATCGAGTATATTTCAAGGGACCGGAAAAAAATGTTCACTAGATAAAACGATGATTTTGTAATGTAGAAAATTAGGAAAGACAAAATTCAGGATGACACGGCACACAGGGACCGGGAAAAAATGTTCACTTTATCGAGAGATTCAAATTTACAAGTTTCAAATTATCAAAATATATCTTCTTTTTTAAATAAGTTTATAGAGAATTGTTTTAACAAATGTTCGTTAGACAAACCTTTACTCGGGTAAAAACCCGGGCGAAGCCGGGCACATCCGCTAGTACACCTATAAAAGAATGGCAATACATCCAGATGGCACAAGAACCTACAGTACATGCAACAACTGTCCTGGTGTGGAACTAACACCTACTCACATATTCTCATGCCCAGCAATGGCCTTGCAGAAAATTGACATGGACCCAGCACAGCAGCTTTACATACCCAAGATAGTGGATATTGCTGCTGCTGTGATGGAGATGCATGGAGACATGTGAGACTCTTCTTTGGACACGACAACAACAACAATTATACACTCAGTATCTATATAAAATATTATCTTGTCATCTTCCGGCTAACTTCCAAAGTGAGATTTGTCCAACTTGCTTTCTTCTTCAGGCAATATTTGGAACATCCTGTTGCCATCTACTTTTTCACCGCAGGAATTCCAGAACCCTTCGTATTTGACTAGCGTCGAACCTGGAGTATATTTTCTACAATGTAATCTATAACAACACACACAACTTTCTTTATAGACAATTTTTTTGACAATTTAAACAGTTTTATTGATTCTTTTAATCAAATTTTACAAAGGAGGATATTGATCTAAAGAGACAAAGGTCGCCTCTCCTGTCAAAATAGACGTCAAAACATCAAAGACGTCAAAATGGCGCCTGGTTTTGACGTCTATTTTGACAGGAGAGGCGACCTTTGTCTCTTTAGATCAATATCCTTCCGGCAAAATTTCCATCTATATTTTAGCCATAGATATGGCCCAGCCACTTTGCCAGCTAAACACCTCTTTGGTAGATTGTCAAGATTCCATAAGATCCCGTGTGGATCTCATGGAATAAAGTCCGCCATAGGCTGAGGAGGGCCATTAGCCCGAAACCTAGGTCTCTAGGTGGACGCTTTTCAGTTTGCCAAAGCTGGTGTTGTGGCTTTGTCATCGACCCGAGACCGCTAGTTTGCGAAGACGGTCAATAGATAACGCCTTGTTTTGATGTCTATTTTGACAGAAGAGGCGACCTTTGTCTCTTTAGAACTTTCTTCATCTAATAATTCTTCTCAATGTTTCAATTATGTGTAGATTCTGTGTGAATTATTTGACTTTTGTCTGTTTTCTCTATTAATCATGGTTCTATTATATTTTACTCTCAATATATATAAAGATAGATTTGGAGATAAAAATATAAATTGCCACATTATCTCTATATTCTGTTGTTGTTTCTTATCCCCTTGTTTAAAGATTACACGAATTCCATGAGTTCATGCTCCTCGAGCTGTTTTATGATAAGCAGTGGTCTCTCCCAAAGGTCCTGTTTAGTGCATCTAATGCAAGCCAAAATGTGTTCTGGAGCTGCAGGTGCCAAGCTACATTTTGGGCAAGTGGGGTAGATTTTGTTATTATTTTCTATCTTCAATGGCTTGAGATGGCCTGTTCTAAATCTTGTTAGTGTTGTTTGATGCTGTCTATTACTGATGTTCAGAGCTTCTCCTGGGTTCACTCCACTGTACCAACTGTGCTTAAGTGGGATCCTCCAGTTCTTATTTATTTTTGTTTTGGCTACTGTTTCTATTTCTTTAAAAGTAATCTCTATATTCTAATGCTAAGTAGCCCTTTGTATTCCAACAACGCTGATAGTACAATTAGTCCAAGACATATGTAGAAGATCGAAAATCATTTGCAATAAGTTTCCTTTAATTAAAATAAATTCATTGCGATAGGTTTTTTGATCTTTTTATAAAAGTATATCGCAATTTTCTTATATTTGATATGTAGAAGATTGCGACAGTTTAGATTATACACCTACCTCATATGTATATATTAGAGAAACATTTCTCTTCTTTGTACTTACCTTGTATGTATTGTAATTATTTAGAATGCTGCACTTATGTATATGATATTCGGGCAAACTATGAGTGAAATCAGGTTTATTGCAAAGTTCTTTGCTCCATGTTCGTTATAGCTAAAAATGAATATTAATCCACCGCACTTCGATAGGCCTAAAATGTTGCCTTTCTGGTGTCCAGAAATTCGTTTCCAAACACCATCAAACATATTGTTGCACCAAGTTGCAGCTTTGCAGGGTCGTCGACCTTGGTTTCTTCCTTCTTGGTGTTATACACGTTTCCCGAGCTGGTTTCCATACTCAAAGCAAATAAATAAAAGTAAATAGAAATAAATTACCTTTTAAAGTTATTGTGTTTATTTATTCGTTGTCTTCCTCGTAGGTCGTGATCCGCAGTCTTGGTCTAGGTCCTCTCTCGCTCCAATAACCAATCAAGATATATGTACAATAACAATATTACAAAAGGAATGAAACTATTAAAAGGAATGATGATAATCTAAATAATCCCTTTTAAATAAATATTAAATATCATGGAATATTTTGAATAAGTGTAGGGCATATTAAAATTGATGCAACAATATAGAAAAATCCTCCAAGTTAACGAGCGTAGTTTGTGGAAGTACGTGCCTTCACGTACGTATGCGATAGCGACAACAATGGCAAACCCAAAACGCGTGTCATTGTGAGCTGATAGTTGGCGCTACAAATCAAGAAGACGTTAATAAACATATATCAATACCGAAGATAACTACATATTCACCCATTATGATTCTAAAAATGCAAAATCTTAATAATTAATCATTAATACTATTTTTAATTCATTTTGACCATTTGAATATTTACTGCCAACTATTTTTCCTTAATCTTTAGAAAATGAGAGAAAGATTCCTGAGCGAAAAATAATAACTAATTAATTTTGATGGTGATATATTTGGTGAGGTAATAGGTAATTAATTGCATTCAGTGTTGATTAGATAAAGGGAGATCGTTGACGCGAACTGAATTATGGGAATCACCCCCGCCAAATGATCAAACTCCAGATAATTAAATCAACTCGGCCACTCTGCCAGGTGGCAGCAGACGACTATTCAAATTCTGGGACGCTCTCAAGGATTTAATCAAAACCAAAATAAAACACCACCGTTTCCATAGCAACAGATAATTTTTTTTTTCAGTTAGTTTTTTTTTAATTTTTTTTTTTTTAATCATAGAACCTTCATCGATTGATATATTTTAATGAATTTAATTCTCAAATATTTTTCGTTCATTTAAATCGTTTTTAAAGTATTCCAATTTAAATTTAAAATTTTAACAAGTGTTTTGTGATTAAATACCTCATATATATAAGAGTGTGAATTATTTCTTTTTAAGTACAAATAAAAAATTATTAAAAATATATTATAAATTACTTTATATAATTTTTACGAACGGAGAAATATGTCCAGGGTAGCCTAGTGGACATGACATCTGCCCGGTAAGCGGAACATTGTGGGTTCGATTCCCATTCCTGGACACTTTTATTTTTCCGTTCATCATTACTCTTCATAATTCACCCTTTCATACCTCATCCAAAAAGGTTAGAAATAGTCAATATTTCACCTTGAAATAAAATTTTGATTTTTCGTTGAAAAGAAACTCATGCGGTGTAACTTCAAGTGTCGTTTTGCAATCACAGGCCGCAGTGTATTATATTGAAATAAAAATTATCACATACCAGATATCTTAAAACAGAATCATTTTTTAAATTGGTGGTTACACGTTGAACATTTTTTACACAGAATTTGTTTCCTGAATATTTATAAAATATTTTTCTATAATAATAAATATTTGTTCAAAGAAACAATTGGTGGATGTAGCCATATATTTTCCAAACAAACTTTCAACCAATAAATGATCTTCAAAACTAAGAGATAAATTAGAAATATTGCACATCTCTCAAGAGAGAGAGAGAGATTGAAATTGATTTATTACAATGTCCATATAAGATTATATAAGGTTAAGTACAGAACAAATATAAATATGAATAATGATAAATATAGGATTAAATATATTAAATAGATAAAAATAATTGATTAAAGTGTAGAGTTTTCCAGTCTTAATGGCTCAATATTTTCATCATGTGTTTGTGACTCCTCTTCTCCTTGTTCACACTCCTCAATATCATTTCCCTTATAATACACTAGACGAATGGCCCGGGCAACCCGGGTTTTACCCGAGTGCGAATATATTTTAAAAACGTTGTCTTGGGCGGTCGCTATAGACAGGGTGGTCTGTATAGACAGGTGTATGTATCACACAGCCGATAACAGGGTTGTCTAGAGTGGCCGCTATAGACAGGGTGGTCTGTATAGACAGGTGTATGTATCACACAGCCGATAACAGGGTTGTCTAGAGTGGCCGCTATAGACAGGGTGGTCTGTATAGACAGGTGTATGTATCACACAGCCGATAACAGGGTTGTCTAGAGTGGCCGCTATAGACAGGGTGGTCTGTATAGACAGGTGTATGTATCACACTGCTGATAACAGGGTTGCCTAAGGTGACCGCTATAGACAGGGTGGTCTGTATAGACAGGTGAATGTAACACACTAATGATAACAGGGTTGCCTAAGGTGACCGCTATAGACAGGGTGGTCTGTATAGACAGGTGGATGTATCACACAGCTGATAACAGGGTTGTCTAGAGTGGCCGCTATAGACAGGTGTATGTATCACACAGCTGATAACAGGGTTTTCTGGAATGGCCGCTATATACAGGGTGGTCTGTATAGACAGGTGGATGCAACACACTGCTGATTACAGGGTTGCCTAAAGTGTCCGCTATAGACAGGGTGGTCTGTATAGACAGGTGGATGTAACACACTGCTGATAACAGGGTTGTCTAGAATGGCCGCTATAGACAGGTGTATGTATCACACAGCTGATAACAGGGTTGTCTAGAGGGGGGCAGGGAGGACATGTGTTCGCTGGCGGCAGCCAATGGGCGCGCATTCTATCCGTGAGCTTCAGAATAAGGCAATTATATAAGTAGATTAGATGTTATTGTTTATAGCCTTTTATAACTTTGATATTATCAAAATTTCCCTTAAATACCAAACTCTCCGGTGTTGTAAAACTGCTTGTAAATAATATTTACTTGTGTACTATACAATATTTTATTTACATAAAACTATGTCACCGTAACCTTAATTAATTTCAACTATAAAATTATTTTATTTATTTCTTTTTTTTGAAAGAGGAACCCAGGCAACCATAGAGAGAGAGAGGGGAGAGACGGGCCCGGCACAGCCGAGCGGCCGTTCGTGTCGCCCACAATCCCCAACTGTCTTAATAGTCCCGAGGTTCCAAGTAACGGGCCCCAGTAGTCGCCCCTTGGAATGTCGCCGATGTCTAAAGTGACCGGTCCTTACCCTCCCGTCTCTCTCTGGGTTGTCTGTAGGTTTGCTTTATTATTCCTTGAAGAGTATATATTATGACATATACATCTTATATTTAGGGGGAGGGAGAAAATAAAAAAGTAATATTGATTATTAAGTAAATGTTTAGATTGTCGAATGCAAATTATACTTACAAAAAAAAAGGAAGAATGAAATATCAATTATTAGCAAATATGCTTATTTTAAACACAAATTTAACTATATAATATTATATTTTTGGCAAATGAGTTTATTAAAAAAAACACATTTAACCAACCCAAAAGAAAAACAAATCTATATATACACAACAGAATAAAATAATAATTTTAAAAAGCTTTTTGTTTTTGGTCAAATTAGAAAAAAATATATATATTGAAAAAAATTAAATTGAATATAACATACATACATGTAAAATATATACAGTGTTCATTGGTGGTTCCCGCCGAGGGAAAAATAGAGAAGCTGTTGTGTTTTCGCATATTATCTTATTTGGTAAAAATGCATAGGGAAATGCAGGAATGAAAGGATTGGCAATTTGTGTCAGGTACTGTGATTTATTATACATATAGTCTACACGAGCTGACTCAGCCGTATAGCTGGCAACATGGTAAATTGTGGCATACATTAGGCAATTTCCACACACTGAGACCTTGTTCTGAGTTGTCGGAAGGAATCGAGATAATCTTCATCCTCTTTACAGGCTGTGACATTACGGAAGACCTAAAAAAATGTTGAAATGATGTCTCAACAAAATTCTTAATTCTTTGAATAATTAGATAATAAAAAGGCATATATTGGATTGAATAAAACATTTATTTGATAATATTTCGGTTGGTTGAATGCCAATCTTTATCAAGGCATTACATTTTTGTACATCTTAGAATAATGTATTCCCTAAAGTATCAAACATGAAGTCTATTTTTAATTTCAACATCAAAGCTTCATGTCCCCGGAAAAGACACTTGTGCCTAGTAGAATATAATTTATATTTGTAAAATAGTAAAAATGATATTTCACATAGTTTCACGTTCTCATACCTTTCTCGTCTAAATATCTGTTTCATGATTTTTAAGGATACCCCAACGACCATCTTTTTTTTTTGGTTATTGAGGTACAGTTGCACCACACTGAAGAGGGTCAACAGCCTTAAAATACATACGTGGTTAGCTTTTCCTTGATTAATAAAGAAAGGTTATTGAGTAAAATTAATCATTCCTCCAAAGAAAAGTGTATTCTCAAAACATTTTATTGTTCTCTAGCCTTCGGCCACGGACACCTTCTACAGGGGAAAACATGGTATAATGATACGCCAATAGAACACGAGTGTTAAATATAATAGGATTTTTTATATAAAATTATATAACATATATGTAGTAAGGATCCTGTAGGATGACTGTAGTGTGTTGGTTAAATGCAGTCGTTGTGACCTCAATGTTAGAGTGGGTTCAGGCGTGAATGTATTGCACCTAAGAACGAGACATGGTAGGTGTCACCACGGAGATGGCGAGAGAGTAAGTGAAGCCGACACCGGTCAGGGGAGAACTGTCTAGAGGGGTCTGTCAATCGTGTCTCAAAACGGACTAATCTGTTTGACTAAGAAAGGGGCACACCTGGGAACCCGACTTATTTTTTCGGACCATTTTCCTCCTACAGGCGCCGACTGTCACTCACTCGAAATTTTATTTGTTACCTTGGCAATTACATTATAACTATACAACACATGGAGACATAAATATATATTGGAATATATTACAACATATATATATTTATATTATTCTATAAAAAAGAAAGGTTATTTTGAAAAAACTCTGTAATAAATAAAAAATCAACGATTAATGGATATTTATTCCGATAGATGGTTCAAACCATCAGAAACTTAGTTGCATGATCAGGAGATGCCTTTTTATCAATGAATTATATTGTCTTATTTTTTACATTATCAAAGTTAGAAGATATTAGAGAATATTTTATCTTCAATTTTGCGAATGTCAATTTGAATATGAAAGTAATAAAGTATTTTCAAGTCAATGAATACAATGGTGTTTAATTTAGTTAGAATATTTATGTTTATATAAAGGTTTAATATAATTTTTCTATGATTGTTTAAATATTCATTGAATTTATCATCATCACCTTTTTTGTTTACAAAAATGTTATATGAAAAATAAAGTAATGTAAATGAACGAAGTGGTTGCCTTCATGTTTACTGATCCAATGTTTTAATAATCTAAGGTTTATGTTGTAAGAAAATTATACAAATGGATTTATATAAACACGTATATATACTGTGAAAAAATAGTACAAATGTGATATTGTACTGGGATAAGGTGCATAAATTATGAAAAAGGCATCTCCTTATCGTGAAACTGAAAGTTACTGATGGTTTGCGCCATCTATCAGAATAAATTATTTGATATTGATATTAATTGATATTCATCACGATATATGGCGCAAGCCATCAGTAACTTTCAGTTGTACGATAAGGAGATGCCTTTTTCATGACATATATTTAAACATTAGAAAGAAGAATAACAGAGAGAGAGAGAGATATACACAATGAATTTTAGAAGCTTTAGAATATATTTACCAAAATTAGTTGAAAAAAACCTTATATAGAAATCTTCGCTGGATATGAATATATTAAGATAAGATGCTAATATTCCATTTTGAAATTTGTAATCTTGAAATATATTGGACAGTTCAGTAAAAGATGTCTTTGAGTTTGGTATTCAAAGCCATATCTTGAATCTTTCACTACTTGAATTATTTTCAAAATGATTTTACAATTCCCATGATTTGTAAAAACTCTGTGATGTAAAAATTAGGTCAAAAATATTTTGGACTATTTTGTTAAAAATATTCCACCCTTCCAAATTGCTATGTATCAATTTATGCCTAACTGGCCTTGTCCTTATTGTTTGCGGAAGAGCATTGCTCGATACAAATATATACATGTAATTCTACTGTCCTAAAAAGCTTATGTCCATAGTTTGCTTAAATATCATTTCTAAGATTCCACCTTTCAGTGTAGCATATAAAAGCAGAATAATCCAATACAGTATTAGAGCCCTAAAGAAGCGGTCTGGTAGATTAAAAATTAGCCAAACCGCTGGGAGGGTTCACCACTGATGAGCCAAGTCCTCCCAATATATTTTTTCATTGCAGTAAGGACAGTAGAATTTTGATTTCTTTGTGCAAAGAAACATTCGCGTTTTGGTGTTTTCATTTGAATGCGTCATTTGTATTATTTTTTAATATTACCATTCTGTATTTGATATAAGGTTCAATTATGTAGAGCATATTTGGATTAATCGATTCTCTGTTGATAAACTTTAAATGAACCAAATTTCATTATTATAGATTCTTTATAATCTTTAATATCATTGGAATATATTGGCCAAAACTTATTGTTAACACACATGATGTGGCCAATTCCAATATGTCCAATCGATATTCTGTTAATAAAAATTTACAAAAATAAACAAATATCAATATTCTAGATTCTATATAATCCTTCTTTAATGGAATATTGGCCGAAACCTATTGTTAACATACATGATGTGGACAATGCCGTTATTCTACTTTTTTTATTCGTGTTTTCTAGGGCTGCATCATAAAGGACATATTCCATCCAATATAGACCCTCTCAATCTCAAGACAATCTCAAACTACACAGAGACATAGTAAAAAAACTTCCTACAACCGTGGGCTACCTGAAGTACAATAAACGATAAATATCAATCGAAATAATTTGCAAAAGGTTTCTATATTCAATAAAATTGTCAAGCTTTCAAGCGTTATTCATCATCAGACCAATTGTTCAGCAAATTCCTACAATATATATAGAGGTGTAGGAGGTATTGTAGGAATTTGCGAAACAATTAGCCTTATGATGAGCTAACGCTTGAAAACCTGCCATTTTATTGAATAAAGAAACCTTTTGCAATTATTTCGATTAATATATATCGTTTAAATCCTTTTCAATTATTTCACAATCTAACTGAAGTACAATAGTTCATAGAACTCCATCACTCTTGTCATTCTTAGACATCACAAACTCGCCAAAAAAGATAAATTAACCAAAAACCGAATTCCAGGTTCTGCAAACTTCGAAGATATCTCAGCGGACAGTACGTGCTAAGATACTCTCTCTTTCTTATTAAGTAGAAAGATATCCATTAAGTGAAAATAGTCATTGACTTCTCTCTCTCTCTTGTGCCGATCTAAAAATCGTCGGGTTTTTTTTATATTCGCCAATGTCATTTCCTACTATCCCGAAATTGTAGACCATAACCTGTAGACAGATTTAGGGATGGTATAGAAATATAAAAACGAACTAAATGTAAATTATAATCAAGGAATTTATTGTCTATCTCAGCTTTTTTTTTTGCTTATCCCTAGTACACGTGGTACAGGCCATGATAATCATGTTGGGTAGAAGTAGGCAACTGCTTTTACTGTAAATGCACCACATGTCTACACATATGAAAAGCAGTTCGACTTTGCATTTACAAATGTGCGAGAGCCCTGTTTGGTTACCTGCACTCGCTGGGGGGGGATTTGGACTTTTGCAAGAATCGGGGGCCATTGGAGCATTTTTTTTTTTATTAAATCAGAACAAAAGTGCCCAATGCGGGATTCAAACCCCGGTCGCAGCGGTAGAAAACCAACGATTTAGACCATCCTTCCATCTACCTTTTCTCAGCTTATTCAATAATAAAAATGTTTAGAAACTATATGTATCGTGGAAACCGTTTTATCAACGGTCAGAAATATATTTTTGTTAATTAATAAACTTAGAAAGAAGGAGGAATTCCTCAAAATTTTTGTCGCCTTTTTCACATAGATTATGGAAGGATTTCTTTACTATTTCTTTAATTAATAGATCGCCAATTAACTTAAACTGTATAAATATTGATTTGTTACCTTTCACACTGAAAGCCTAGCACAGGATTTCGTATGCCGACTTCTTTACATATTCCAGGGTTGTTTTATACCCTCCTTGGTAAAGCTGAAGTTATAGAACAATTGGTGAGGGTCATTTATCACAAATCTTTTTTTCATTAACGTCCGTATCCTGGATCGCATTTGCTATCATTTTGATAGAAATATATTTGTGAAATGCTATGTGGTACAATAGAAGAAAATCATTTTGAACTTTGAAATCCTGGAAATTTAAACGATCGCATATTCAAATTTACAGAATGCTTCAGTTGTCGTAAGCCTAGAAATATGAGATAACTCTAAAAGAAAGGAAATATACATCTACGAACATCTATAAATTTTACTACAAGTACTTGTACTTCCACATTCAAAAAAAGAAATTTAGTGCTGAGTTGGTTAAATATGAATATATTCAAATCGGTGAAATACAAAAACCTTTCACTCTCTACAAATTTGCATTCCATAAAAAGACACACCAGCATATTCATATGGTTAATGCCAGTTATGGTAGAAATTAGATTTAAAATATAAATCGATTTCAAACCTATAGTCAAAAATAAAGGTTTTAGTAATTAATATATCAAAGTGAACACTATAAAAATACTGTAGTTTTCGCGGAGATATACCCCGAAATAAATCTATCACAGAAATAAAAACTTGTATTTGCGGAAGAGGTAAGTTTATTTTATCATGCAAGCTGTACGCTCTACTCTACAAGCCACTCTACTCTACTCTACCATGACGACTGCAGGCTCAGGCAGCATTGCCTTTATAATGGCAAAAGATGAAACCATCGCAAATGTAAAATAACTATTTACATAAAATATAAAAACTACAAAGTATATATTTACATTAACACAAAGCAATAACGCGCCATCTATACATATAAAATGAGAGGATTTAAAAGCACGAATGTTTCTTTTATACATAATACAAACTTCTACTGCCCTTACTGCGATGAAAAAATATATTGGGAGGGCTTGGCTCATCAGTGGTGAACCCTCCCAGCGGTTTCGCGGTTTCACCAGACCGCTTTTGAATGTAATTCTACTGTCCTATAAGCTTATGTCCGTAGTTTTCTCAAAAATCATTTCTGAGATTCCATCCTTCAGTGCTGCGTATATAAGCAGAATCGTCCAATACAGTATTAGAGCTCTGAGAAGCGGTCTGGTGGATTAAATTGGCGAAACCGCTGGGAGGGTTCACCACTGATGAGCCAAGACCTACCAATATTTTTTCATCGCAGTAAGGGCAGTAGAAGTTTGTATTGTGTATAAAAGAAACATTCGTGCTTTTAAATCCTTTCATTTTATATATTTAGATAACCAACTAACATCCAAAAGTAGTTTTCTGTGTTTAACATATTTTATATAACACATATATCCAGAGTACTCTTTCGCAATATCAAACGCAATTATTTCTTCATTTGTACTACTAGAGGAAATCCATTTTAAAGATATCTCAGATCAAACTACTTCCATTAATGGAAGGAATTTGATGCAGCAGCACTAATCAAACATGGCCGGTTAAAATACCAAACGATCGCCCTAATTGAATCAAACGAGACCTTCCAATTAGTCTTCATTAATCTTGTCGTCTGCTCAAATATTTACGTCGATCATTTGGAAATAATCGCCAAACACCAAACAGAGTTTGCCCTAAGTGCCTTAGGCTATCACGGAAGTCGTAATTTCTTAGTACGCTCTTTCTTGGAAATTTGGAGAAGAGCTTGTACCGGACATTAGCTAGAATTCTCTAGCAGAGCCAACATTGCTTTGCTTTGTTCTCTAATCGTAAACAGAAAGAAAGAACTATAAGTATTCAATTAATACACAAATCCTCTATCATTTAATTGGCCATCAGTATAGAAGAATACCATGGAAGAATAGTAATGGTTAGGTTAGTTAAGCACTGAAGCAGATTTAACTGGGTATCTTTTACTCACAGAAAGAAAATATTATATATAAGGCAATTTTCCAAGTATAATTAGCCCAACACTACCTCTATGTAGTTTCGAGCCCTTAAAAGTTTGATCGAACTAGCTTTAATGCTCCGAAGTTGTGTACTGTAAGAATTGTTACAAGATGGCTTCCATATTTAACGAATATATTAAAGGTAAAAGAACATTTTAAAGATTTTTTTTAAATTACCAGAAAATATCGAAAATATAACAAGATTAAACTTTAGCGACGGTTAATTTCATTGGCTCCAAAACTAAGGATAGTGCCGAACTGACTGGACAACTGTGATATGTGGGATTTTATGACATCCTTCTGATTGTTTGTGGTAACGGAGGAAGTTGAGTGATATGAAATGAAAATAGTCCTAGAATAAAATGTAATTTTCTGTCTTAAGATGATACATTTCGATAGATTCAAATGATTATAATGCACATGTTTACATTTAAGTAAAGAGAGTGTTTGGTGTGCCTTCAATACATGTACATTCATCTGTGGGTTGTTTTAAGTACCGACTCTCAAATACCAACACTATACACTCACGAATAAAACTTAAGGATGTGGAATATCTTTAATGTCGCCAGTCGTCTGTATTTCTTCTTCTTCTTCTATTTTTTTTGGGGGGGGAGACAGAGGCTATTTTGTTTATACTTGGTTATCTTGTGTATCTTCAATAAACTGTGTATAAAATATTTTTCAGAATTATATTGTCTGAATACCGATATACATGCTAAAAGGTACTACTTCCTAAAGTTTTCTCCATGAGTGTAGACGCTTAAGTTCAAAACACTTAGAAGAGGTATTTCAACTTTGTGTTAAGTTTGACCATATAGGTCTTAACTATGACTACCTGAGAATCCTATTGTATATTTTCAGTCAAAAATATTATTTCACAAAAGACAGAGTGTATTAAAGATTGAACTATTGCTGTTAGACTGTTGTTACATATAGGTTCTAGATGGTTGTAAAAGGTAAACAAAAGTAGAATTTCCCGTCGCGAGAAAAAGTTTACAGTGAAGAAGATAACATTAAAATATCCCCACAGGACGTATAATTATAACCATCTCCAATGTACACCAACTTTTACCCAAACAATTATCTTTTTTGTACATACACAGACACAGGTAGCGTTGTAATTTAAACTCTGAACTTGTGCACGCAAGCGACTGCCTCCTTCTTGGCAAATTAGATATTTTTCTTCCACCGTGTTGCTTGGGTCACATTTTCTGGTTTCCATTAGCTGAGAGCCTTTTCTATCTACTCCAGCCTTTCTTTCTCTACCTCTCAAGGTAATAAGACCAAATCCAAATAAATAAATAGTGTGTGACGTTTCGGTAACAGCATTGTTACCATCTTCAGACTGTTACCGAAATGTGACACACTATTTATTTATTTGGATTTGGTCTTATTACCTTGTGTTTATAATCTATAATCTAAATTGTGGCTTATCATTTCTCTACCTCTCTACAACATCAGGCCGCTTGACATCTTTTTGATAATTGACAATTAAATTAATTGTATTGACCTATTGTCAATGAATTCAAAGGTTCACAGTCTGTTATATTTTTAAAAGATAAATGATTGAGATGAATGATATATTTTGTTAATATAAGCTTTTGAATACATGGATATTATTAGATAATGTTTTGCATTATATGAGGAAAAATAATAAACATAGTTTATATCACTATTATCTTTATTTGTGCTGATAGACATAATTAACGGATAATTACTTGATTTAAGGCGCAAAGAAAAAATAAAAGATTACATATTTACATATCTACCAAAAATTTGAGCCGGCCAACGGGAAAAGAGAAAGAATATAGTTTTACCGGCCAAACGCGGCAACTTGCCGCAACCCTTGGCTCAGATTTCAACTACGTATTGGTGGAAAGATAGACGTCGGTCAAATCTCATCCCCAACACCTTAGTTGAGTCGCACCATTGGATTGGCCGTCCGTGGATAACCAGATCCCGACGCGGTTCAGGCAGTCTCCCGTGTGGTCTGAGGAGAACCATAGCCTGGACATCCCCACGCTGAGTTCCAGTTTATGCAAACTGAACCACCTAGCGATCATATCTATGGTGTGTTGGGCCGCGTTGACTAGGTCGACATCCCGAGACCACCACGACCTGATCATTCCCAACGGGAAAACAACAACAATGAGTTTATATAGGGAAAACCGCGACATCTGGCGATAGACTAAACAAAGTAGTTTGTTCTAGAATTTATAATTTTAAAATAAAATATAATTTTTATATAACATATATATGCATGATACTATGTACAATGAATATTTGGTCTCTGTCACCGATGCAGAGTTTGGTGGAGAATCTCCAGCGGGGCTCCAGTGACACCACGTTTCTATATAATCAAGACAGACTGTCTTTATTCACTACTTCATTATCATTTATATACATATTTACACATTATCATTT
>CP092882.1:59232158-59284582 GCA_030710605.1 Cordylochernes scorpioides
ATTTACACTTATTTTTACTCTACATTTAACCTGCAAATGATTCTATAAGGATTTTATTTTGTCAACGATCGTTGTAATTTGCAGTCTGGTTAACCAACTAAAAAAACATTGATGCAAAGAGTTATTGTCTGAATCCCGATATACATGCTAAAAGTGTATATATAAGGTATTCGAAACTATTATAGACGCGCATGATTATTTTTTAAAAATAAACAATTTCTACTGTCCTTACTGCAATGGAAACATTAATGGAAGGGCTGGCTCATCAGTGGTTTTCCATTGCAGTAAGGGCAGTATGAATTGTTTATTTTCAAAAAGAATCATACACGTCTATAATAGTTTCGAATTTTCACAACAGATGGCGTGCTAATGTATCATAATATGTAAGGTATAATCCATTAAAAAGTCTCAAGTCTTTATATCTTATTATAAGTATAATATATAACTGACAGTATAGCCAATGTTTATTACTGATGTTTATTACCATCTACACTTTCCATAATGCTGTTAGGAAAGGATGTGAGCAAAGTTATGACTAAAAGGATATTTTAAAACAATTCGACTAAATTCTATATAAAACCAAGACTAACGAAATATTATTTTAAAATTGTAATTTATGATGCACTAGCGCGCCATCTGTTATTAAAATTCGAAACTATTTAAAAGGCGTAAGTTTCTTTTTGAAATTAAACAATTTCTACTGCCCCCTTACTGCAATAGAAAAAAATAATGGGATGGCCTGGCTCATCAGTGGTTAACCCTCCCAGCGGTTTCGCCATAGTTATTCTAAAATACCCATTCCAAGAGTCTATTAACAGTATCACTATAAAAGGAAGTTCTAAAAATGCAATATAACAGCGGTATGGTAGATTAAATTGGCGAAACCGCTGGGAGGGTTCACCACTGATGAGACAGGCCCTCCCATTAATTTTCCCATTGCAGTAAGGGCAGTAGAAATTGTTTAATTTCAAAAAGAATCTTACGCCTTTAAAATAGTTTCGAATTGTAATTTATACAATTCCATGTCAAAAATGACTTAAATAATTGTTATATTTCTACTATATTGTTAACAAATACTCTTAGGTTGTATTTGATTATTCTAAGTTGCTCTAGATCTGAATTTGTCTATGTCTACGTCAGAATGATTTATGATCCCAAATAGCAAGCTACTGAGCGAAATATGATTTTTATAACTCTATGTATTTGAATTTATTCCAATTACTATCATTATATTATTATTTTCAATATTTTAAAATCAAATTTATCAGTTCCTTTAGTTATATATTAATTTTGTTTTTTTTTATAAAAATGGTTGATTTAATAGAAATGGTGGAAACAATTGCTTTGGTTCCATAATGCCGTTTTAATTGCCCCACATGGTTTGGTTGTATGAGGAGGGTCTAATTGAGGCGGCACGGAGTTAAGGGGATTATGCCAAGACTCTTATTGTGGGTTGGCCCGACTTGGCTTTTGTTGTTGTTGTTACTTCCTAATCCCCTTCTGAATTAAACCTCCCTACTGCCACCTTCTTGCAGGACTGGAGTCTCTGATGTTGTCAATGGAACTAATTACTTTATATATAGTCTCCATAGATTTATATTGGATTGTTGAAGGATTGTTAGACTTCCTTGTAATATACTTAATTTTATTATATCACATATTAGTCTTCCAGTACTCTTGTTACAATGAAATATCACTTCTATATCTTGGAAATACCAATACTTATGTTGTCAATGGAACTAATTACTTTATATATAGTCTTCCTAGATTTATATAGGATTGTTCAGAGATTCTCAGACCTTTCTGCAATATACTCCATTTTATTATATCATTCATTAGTTGTCCTATACTCTTTTTACATTGAAAGGTCACTTAAGTAGAAATAACTTTATATCTTTGAGATACCATCACTGATGTTGTCAATGGAACTAATTACTTTATATAGGTCTCATAGATTTATATTGGATTGTTGAAGGATTGTTAGACTTCCTTTCAATATACTTCATTTTATTGATTCATTCATTAGTCTTTCTGTACTCTTGTTACAGTGAAAGGTCACTCAAGTATAAATAGTTTTATATCTTTGAAATACCAGTCCTGATGCTGGCAATGGATCTAATTACTTTATAAAGGATTCTCCAGTTAGACTACCTTGCAATATACTTCATTTTTACAGTGAAAGACATTCAAGTAGATATAGCTTTATATCTTTGAGAGTGTAACCCTTATGTTGTCATGGACCTAATTACTTCATATAAGCCTTATAATTTTATAAAGGATTGCTTATAAAGGATTCCTTGCAATATACTTCATTTTATTATATCATGCATTAGTTGTCCTGTACTCTTGTTACAGTGAAAGGTCACTCAAGTATAAATAGCTTTATATCTTTAAGATACCAACCCTGATGTTGTCAATTGCCCTAATTACTTTATACAGGCCTCGTCATGTTATATAGGATTGTACAGTGAGCTTTAGACACTTCTTTGTAATTTAATTAATTTTATTAAATCATTCATTGGTTGTCCTATATTCTTTTTACAGTGAAAGGTTACTCAAGTAGAAATAGATTTATATCTTTTAGATATTAACCCTGATGTTGTCAATGTATCTGTGTCTATTCCTCAAAATGTTATATAGAATTTTCCAGTAATTGTTCGACTCCTTGTTCTGGCACCCTTTATCTGAAAATTTCAAATTGCGTTTCTTAAGTGTGAGAAAGTTATCACTTGCATCAAAAGTTGTCTTAAACCTATTACAATGTTGAATTGGCTTGTATTAGGTATATTATAGATAGTGAGTATTAATAATTGCAAAAGGATGTGACATGATTTAGATATTTTACTTTCATATATATCCAATTAAAAAATCTGAATTTCATAATTATTCTAAACCAAGGAATTCTGAATATTCCATTTTTAAGGGATAATATATAAAACTATTTTTACTTAAGTATTTCACTATAACAAATTAAAAGGAAATGAAAGTTAGTCTGACTGTTCAACACCTAACCTTTGTTATCATTTTTCCAGTCTCTTTTAAATATGGCCTTATAGCAAGTTTGTTCCCTCAACTTCTTCTTTGTTTCATTTTCATTGTATTTTTAGTATGACATCCGTAAATGTGTCCCTAACTTGCCTATATGCTATTTTCGCATTTGTTTAGTTTTTCCCAAGTCTCTCTGGTAAGTCTCTTGTGCTATTTTAAAGTTTATATTCAACTGTCTTTCATTCTATCTATATATATAATTGCCTTATTCTGTCTGAAGCTCACGGATAGAATGCGCGCCCATTGGCTGCCGGCGAACACGTGTCCTCCCTGCCCCCCTCTAGACAACCCTGTTATCAGCTGTGTGATACATACACCTGTCTATAGCGGCCATTCTAGACAACCCTGTTATCAGCAGTGTGTTACATCCACCTGTCTATACAGACCACCCTGTCCATAGCGACCACTGACCACCCTGCCTATAGCGACCACTCTAGACAACCCTGCTATCAGCTGTATGATACATCCACCTGTCTTTACAGACCACCCTGTATATAGCGGCCATTCTAGATAACCCTGTTATCAGCTGTGTGATACATACACCTGTCTATAGCGGCCACTTTAGGCAACCCTGTTATCAGCAGTGTGATACATACACCTGTCTATACAGACCACCCTGTCTATAGCGACCACCCAAGACAACGTTTTTCAAATATATTCGCACTCGGGTAAAACCCGGGCGTTGCCCGGGCCATTCGTCTAGTATATATATAACCGTCTTAATCTTTTGTTTCTAAACTATCTATTTGTCCTTTTTACATCTTTGGATTTTTATGTAACTTTATCTTACGAGGTTTTAACATCTCTAGGTATAACAGAAACTCCATTCTGAAGGCGTTATTCAAATAACTTTCTCTCTACGAAAATAAAGGTAATTCTGGCACCTAAGGAAAATAGAATGCCACTTGCCGATAGCACAATACATACATGTGGTAATAGATCGAGTATATATACAACTAAGTATGAGGATTGACTAAATTTAAAAATCTTTTTTTTTTTTAGTAATTCTTTTTTCACAATGCTAAGATTGTCTACAATTCTTTAATATAATAAAATAAAGTTTCCAGGGCTGATTTTCTTGTGCAAACCTTCTATATTCAAGTTTTTGGACTTGTCAGTCCTTCAACAGGAGTATCACATTAACATATTAATGATAAATGCTATTTTATATACACATTATTATTTACATATTTTAAATACTTATGATATTGAGAAAAATATATTACAAAATTATTTTTGAAAACATTTTTTTGAAAATACAGTTAAACCTGTCTATAGCGCCCCCTCCTGGGACTCATCAAAATAGGGTGTTATAGAAAGGGGGTGCTATAGACAGGTCACTTTTAATGTAAATCGCATCGTACTACGTATTTAAAATCGGGCGCTATATACGAGGAAGGCGTTATTTAGAGGGGGCGCTATAGACAGGTTTAACTGTATACATTTATTTGAGCAATATTAATCATTCCTCCAAGGAAAAGTGTATTTTCTAAACATTTTTATTATTCTCTAGCTTTCGGGCACGGACGTCCTTCTATGTTTTCTCCAGTAGAAGGACGTCCGTGCCCGAAAGCTGGAGAACAATAAAAATGTTTAGAAAATACACTTTTCCCTGGAGGAATGATTAATTTTGCTCAAAGTTGATGCGAGAGATTATTTTATAGAAAACATTTATTTATACATATAATATAAAAAAAGAGATTTTCTGCTGTATTTTAGATCATCTTGAGGATTATGCTATGGAGTTATTTGCTGGTTCTTTTTTTTATCAGTAATTTAATTGAGTTAAAGGAATATATAAAAGAGACAATTTGATAAAAGCAATGCCTGGCTTAAGGCGAGTAGAATAAGTAAAACAAAATATTATTTACATAATGTACAAAGGTTTTGAGCCGGCCATTGGGATAGAACAACAACGAGTTTTTATAGGGAAGAAGTGACCTCTGGCGGTCGATTTAGCAGAGTATTTGAATCTATGAAATTATAATTTAAAATAATATAAAATTTTTATATACCATTTTCGAATAAAGTATTTCAATATAACATACATATACCATTCTAAGATAAAACTTCATCTACAACATTATAGGAAAGGCAATAGCAACGCAGGTTTGAAGATACTAATAACCAATTATATAGCCGCATTATACACACTCTGTTTACTTCTCTCCTTATAGACAAATTCTCAAAAGACTTTGGAGGTAACTATATCTTAATTGTATCTCAACGCTATAGTAATTTATCTACATATTACAGCTTATATTACAACATTATGTAGTTCAAACGCGTATTATCTAATTTAATAGCCCTTTTTAATTAGCTTCTGATAAATATTAAGTAATTGGATCTTGAATATAAACGAATATCTGAAAAGATTTCCTCGTAATTTACTCATGGAAGGTACACAATAGTACAACTACAGTGAAAACGAATACGACTGAGATAAAAATGACTACTAAAATAGAGTTTTGCAAAATAAGTTTATTCAAAATAAGAAGCACATTGTTATTCGTTCTTAATTTTATTTTTATACCAGACAAGCAAACAGATTATAAAATAAGCCCACAGATAGCCTCTGTTTACTCAACCTTCCTTTGACAGATCAGAATAAAGGAATACAGACAGCCACACCGTGGCTACTCACTACTGCCCCACGTGATATCAACAATAAATCAACACCCTAGAATCTATATATAAATCACAATATGGAAGAGAAATAAAATAAAAACAACTGCAATATCGCTAAAACAGCGTGCTACCCAACTTCAAATTGTGTTACTAAATAAGAAAAAATAAAAACTTCCTGGAAAATACATGAAAACTCCAAAACTTTCCGTGTTAAAAAAATATGCCTTTTAGGAATTTGCCTTTTACTTTTCCCTTCCCAGCACAACATTAAATATTTATAGATAGAAATGGCTGCGTGTAAAAACAGAAATGGCCTTTCTCTCTATGAATATTTTTTTCCTTTTTCTAAATTTTACCTTCGTGTCAATTTCAACATTTTGACTAGAGGAAATTATTAATTGGATTTAAATTTAGAAAATTAATTACTCTCTCTCCAGAGAGAGAGAGAGCGTTATGACGTATGATGATGATAAATAGTCACAGATATCATCATCGACAAGCTGATTATCGCCTGCAGCCACTTCTCTTAATTAAGTCGCATTACTGGTAATCACAATTTCTAGATGAGCTTGCTTAATTTATTTAACCTTTTTGCTTAATATGCTAACGATAGCCATCTTTATTTTGTTTGGACAAGAAACAGAGTAAAATCTATAAACTAAAAATATTAATAATAATGTAGCAAAGAATTTATTATATTTTATATACAGAATATCATATTTTTGATATTTATATTATTCATATTTTTATACTCTGTCTTTAAAATTTGTCCTTTGTAGCTTCACAAAGTTTAAAGACTAAGGGAATCCTTGGCAGAAGCACGTTAGATCCATGTCAGTATGCTGTGAGTCACAGCTCCCATAGGGAAGGAGCTATGTAACAATATATTTATTATATTTTATATTCAGGTATTAATTTTTTTGATATTTATATTAATTACAAGGTATGTCCCATAAGTTCCCGGACTGAGTCCATAAAAAATAAATAAATGAAAAATGTAAATGAATTTGACTGTTTATTATAGAAAAAATATCTGGCTACACGGTGGTACCAATATCGAGGCGGTACCAATATCGCGCGCCAAGGTTATTCTAATTTATTTAAAGGTCACACCTAGCGCTGCGGCGATTTTACGATGGAACAAAAATTGAAGCAGAGGATTTGCATAGAATTTTGTGTGAAACTTCAAATATCAGCAACCGAAACTTTTGAAATGCTTAATAAAGCATTCCCCAATGACGCCCCAAAGAGAACAACTGTTTTTGAATGGCATTCTAGATTTAAAGCTGGCAGAATATCCATTGAAGATGATCCTCGTCAAGGACGCCCAAAATTTCAAAGGACTGATGAAAATGTGCAAAAAATCACCGATTTGATAAAAGAAAATCCTCGAACCACTTTGCTGGAGCTAGAGCAAGACACAGGCATCTCTAAAACAACGATTGGAAGGATCGTAACCAAATCAAAAAGACTCCTGCAAAATTCATCCCAAGATTCCTCACTAATGAGCAAAAACTGTGTCGGCTTGCAACCTGTGAGGACATGATGGAAATGACAAGAACGGATCCAGAATGGAAAGACAAGATAATCACAGGCGACGAGACATGGGTCTATGGTTATGACCCTGAAACCAAACCTCAATCTGCCGAGTGGAGAGGTTAGGGTGAGCCTAGACCCAAAAAATCCAGAAACAAGGTGTTGCTGGTCGCTTTTTCGGATAACAAGGGCATTGTTCATCACGAGTATCTTCCTGCAGGCCAAACAGTTATTAAGGAAATGTATTTGGGCATTCTTCGCCGTCTAAGGGAAGCGATTCGAAAAAAACGGCCAGAAAAATGGACTAATGGTGGCTGGATCCTACACCATGACAATGCTCGCCCTCACACAGCGCACTTGATGACTAGCTTTTTGGCGAAAAACGGGACACAAATCCTACTTCAACCACCCTATTTCCCAGACATCGCACCAAATGACTTTTTCCTGTTCCCCAAACTTAAAGCAGTTCTAAAAGGAAGACATTTTGATACCAGGGATGACATAATAGAAAAATCGCCGTTAGCATTGAAGAGCATTCCAAAAGAGGCTTATAAAAACTGTTTCGACAATTGGGAGAAACGATGGCGCTGGTGCGTTGAAGCAAGGGGGGATTACTTTGAAAAGTTTTAATAAAAAAAAATTAAAAAAATCTTACCTTTTTTTTTATGGACCCAGTCCGGGAACTTATGGGACATACCTTGTATATTTTGCTATTCTGGAAATTTCTCTCATTGCTTATCTTGTTTTTTTTTTTTTAAATTTTATTTGGTAGTTGTCTCAAATAAATTGCCGTGTCATTCTGAAGTTTGCCTTTCCTAATTTCAACGTTACATTTTGGTGGAGATGCTGGGTAGATTAGGGAAGACAAACTGAGGATCGCCGAAAAGACCTTGAGGCTTTGGGTGCTGTAATTTACATTTTCCAAAAAAACCGTCGTGTCAAAGTCAGAGCTTCCCTACCAGAAGACGATGTACCTATTAACGATATGACGCCGAAGCTGCTCTTCATGCCGCAAGAGAAAAGATGCGAAACTACTAAGGACAAAGTTTCAAGACTGAAGGAATCCTTGGCAGAAGCACTTTAGATCCATGTCAGTATCAACAAGATTTGCAATCTGTGGGTCACAGCTCCCATAGGGAAGGAGCTATGTAGCAAAGTGATTATTATATTTTATATATAGGTATTATTTTTTTTTTTTATATTTATAATTGACACTCTGGAAACTTCACTCATTGTCTCTCTTGAATTTTATAAATTAGTTGGTACTTGTCTCAAATAAATTTCCGTCTCATCTTGAAGTTTGTCTTCCCTAATTTTCTACCTTACAAACTATTTTTGGTAAAATATTAATAATCTTTGAGATTAATATCATTTTTTAAATAGAATTTTATTTATTTATTTATTGTTACAAAAGCACGAAGTCCAAAGGACTATTGTGCTGTGCTAGTATTATTTACATATTTATGATTAATTATTTACACAATGAATTAGTAGTGTTTTGTAAATTATTGTACAAATAGTTCTAAACTTAACAAAGTTCTCATAAGATAGAGTATATACACAAAAAGAATTTGGTAATGTTTCAAAGTATCTACATACAATTTGATTAGTCAGAGGGCAAGTTAAAAGAAGATGCTCTGGTGATTCAACATCTAAGCGGCATTCACATGTTGGATCATTGATAACATTCAGTTTGAATAGGAAACTTATTATTTATAGAAGATCATAGGTAGATTATAAGTATACGAACTGAAACTGTTTTAGCGCAAAATATTCAAAAATAAAAATAGTATTGATAGAAAATAGTAAACTAATAGCACACCATATATAGCAATACGTTGTATTAATAGAAGATAAGAATGATTTTTTACTTATTTTCGCGATTAAAGATCAAAGAGCCGTTTATCCATTCTAAATCTTTATTGTTTTTTTAAACCTTTCATAGAGTTACGTATTGCTCCGAACCAGACAGGCTGTTTTAATGTATTATCAATACTTACTAAAAGTTCGATAAAATAATTCCTTGAATCAATATTAAATTAAGAACATTAAGTCTCCAATCTTATTTCATTGGCGTTTTAATGATGTAAAATATTTTCTCCCGTAGAAGGGCTTTCTTGCCCGAAAGCTTGAGAGATTTTTGATTTAAAAAAATATTTTAAAAATTACACCTTTTCCTGGAGACTTAATGTTCTTATTTTAATTTTAACTTACTAAAAGTGTTCCAACTTGAAATGGAATAACAGAGTTACCTAATTCTGTATACAGATTGTTAGATAGTTTCTTGACTGGCTTTGTGGTTCCAGGATAATGCCTACGTGATGTCCGACAGCGGCTGCGGAGATTCCTGTGCGTCCTCGCGCGAGCTGGTGCCAGGGATTGCTCTCACCGTCATCCCGCCCACCGTAGCGGCCGGGGACCCCGAGCGTAGCCCCGTGGAGCCTCAGCCTTTCAAACGAGGCCTCTCCTGGAAGGGCCTACATGTCCCTCGTCTTACCAATAGCTTCATTGACCATCGTCTTGAAGAAACTTTCCAGATCTACTCAAGACGTCAAAGACAGAAAGCTCTTATCATTCTGAACATTATTGATGCGGGACTCAAAGCTTCGTTGCTCTTTCCGGGATCCCCCGGACTTCCAGCACTAGCCAGGACTTTGCCTTGGGGAATCCTGAACCTTGCACTGGCTGCTCTGGCTGCGTGGCAGAGGTTTGCTAATCTGCGACTGCACTGGGCGGCTTGGATAACATGGCTGGCGCTTAATTTACAAGGTAGGTTCCTTCTCTAGCTTGAAGTAACCTTCACTATCTTCACTACATAGATCCTGAGTGAACTATTATAACACTATATATGAGTAAGGGATATTTGTCTTTAGTGATATCGTTGAAACAGGTACTAACTGGTAGAACTCTTGTCTATGCTATGTCGGTGTATTATTTAGGCCTTCCCTTTGTTATTAATCTTTTATTAATTCATGAGCCAAATATAATTATTAGTTATATTTATTACGTAAATTTTTACAGGGCCTCACATTGTTTTCTTCTCACAACCAAGAACACAATAACATACCAAAAGATGATGATCCACTCACAGAGTATTTATTAATACGTATTCATAGAAATGGATCATAATATTAAAGCTTAAACACATTATATAACAGTCGGCAATGTATTTATGGGAATAATGTCGACCTCGTTGCAGTTTATATTCCAGCGGCAAGTAGCCGATGATGTAAAATTTGGAGAATTCCTTCGATGATTGACGCCTTGGCATTCAAATAATTTTATCGAATCAATGTGTGTGTGAGATGAGCTAATTATTTCTCAATAAATATATGCATTTTACTATGAATATTTTTCAATGAGGCGTCTTATTTGTTTGCTGTTTATCATTGTAAATGTAATTAAGAACTTTATATATGATTAATATTCGCGAGAAAATATAATTTCTTTTTACATTTTGATTAGGGTGGCTCGGTGGTCTGAGTAGGCGTAGTCTATAGTTTGCTGTTTGGGGAACGCGGTCCCAGAAGCCTGATGGAAGAAAGATTCTTTTTAGACGACCCGATATCCGATGTTGGGCGACCTTGGTCTGCTCTAGTGCAGCATATAATAAGGTTGTGGCCTCAACAAGGTCAGCTTGATCCAGAAGCTCTCTCGAGAGCTTCTGTTAAATCGGATGTCAGGTCCTTAGTCAACTTCTCAGAAAGGTTTATATCACCAAGAATCAACCCACCTTCTTCACACACCAGAGATTCGATGGTCTAGAGAATAATGGCATCGTTCTTCAGGAAAATGAAAGTGTAAGACATCAAATATAATTTAGACAACTCTTTGTATAACTACTACAAATTAAGAAAGAAAAATGGCAAAACTTCATCCTTAAAACCGAAAAATAATTCTTGAAAATGCAATAAACTCGGCGCTGGAAAGACGAAAAAGAAAATTCCTTACCGCACTTAGTATGGACAATCCAACTATTGATAATATTCGACGCCTATCCCAACTTTATAGAAAGAAAGTTACTGCAACAGAGATGAGGAATAACATTCCTCCGCTTAAAAGGTATACAACAGAAAAGATACAAACATTATAAAGAAACCAAGGCATCATCAAAAATTCACAAATGTTCCATCAGCCATAAACATGGACATAAATTCGACGAATGATGACACAACCCAGAAAACAATAGGAAGACAATGGTAAAACAAACTTTCTAAAAACCAGGACAAAGTGGATACAAAAACCAATGTAAATTAATTACATTGTTTTAATTTTTAAATATAATTCATCTACATTACTTGTGCAGTAATTGATAATATAAATAAGCGATATTAATGAAAATGGGCTTATTTTGGATCGATGATCCAAGCCAGTTATCATTAATAAATTTCAGATGAATTTCTCTATCTTTCAAATGAATACAATATTAGTGCTAATTCTGTAAAACAAGGATACAAAAAGGCATTTTTTAATATGCGCATACAAATCACTTCAAAGTATATAAATAATGATGCATTAGAGAACCATCTGTTATGAAAATTCGAAACTATTACACGTATGATTCTTTTAAAAAATAAACAATTTCTACTGCCTTTACTGCAATGGAATCCATTGCAGTAAGGACAGTAGAAATTGTTTAATTTTAAAAGAATCACACACATACACAAAAGCCTTTATTTGGGATATGCCCCATACAGATTCTCCCAATTGGGTAAGGTAATAATCATCTTGTGTTATTTACATAGAAATTGAACTGGCTTTACTCTTCATCTCAAAGTCATTCACTTGTTGACTGGTCCTTACATAATGATGATCTAAAATATTTATAGTAAGCTATTGCCTTAGATTTGTTTGCTGATATTTTTTAAAGCAATACGTAGGGTGAAATGTTGGTACATTTAATTTGTTGATATAGGGCCTTCCTCTCTTCATCAAGGGCTGTCAATTAAGCAGGTAATGTGGGAGTTCTTCAGTAATTTCCTTGTCACACAGTGTACATATTGGAATTTTTAAAGAATCATACGCGTCTATAATAGTTTCGAATTTTCATATATTAATAATATATATATAACACATGAACAGAATAAACGAAGGCCAATATGCTTACAGACGGCTAAGATTAAAATAAAATATTTTTTTTTTACAAAAATAAAATAATAAAACACCGCGCACTTATTTTATTTTCTAGATTAAAGGAAGCTTTGGTGCAAGTCGTTCTTCATATTAGTGGTTCACAGGTAGCAGAGTGTGGTCTTCCTGATCTAGGAAGATCTGCCACACTACCGGTAGTTTCAATTTTTAAATTATTCTTGTTACGGTTGATTTATAAGGTACAGAAGACTCAGAATGCTTTGACCATTGACGTCATAGAGTTGTGAAACTACCATGTTGATAATAGAGTTTGATAATTTTAATTCTTTCTTTAATATCGAGGAATGACATTTTCTGAATTAAACTTGGATGGAATCTGAACACACTCATATGCTGTTGTTGTTTTGTCCAATGAAGAACCTCAGATGTCTCCATACATCTCTATCACAGAAGCAGCAATGCCCACTATCTTGGGTGTGTATACTGTATTGTTGTTGTCGTGTCCAATGAAGAGCCTCAGATGTCTCCATGCATCTCTATCACAGCAGCAGCAATGCCCACTATCTTGGGTGTGTATACTGTATTGTTGTTGTCGTGTCCAATAAAGAGCCTCAGATGTCTCCATGCATCTCTATTACAGCAGCAGCAATGCCTACTATCTTGGGTGTGTAAAGCCGCTGCTCTGGGTTCATGTCAATTTTCTGTTGTTGTCGTGTCCAATGAAGAACCTCAGATGTCTCCATGCATCTCTATCACAGCGATGTCCACTATCTTTGATGTTAACACATTGAAACATATGTTAATTAGACAAATATTATCAATAATTTATTAGTGTAAAATATTTAAAATGGTAACTGGACTTAAGGGCCACCCTGTATATTGAAATCAGCAATCTTATAATAATAAATACAGTTAAACCTGTCTATAACGCCTCCTCTTGGGACTCACCAAAATAGGGTGCTATAGAGAGGAGGTGCTATAGACAGGTCACTTTTAATGTAAAATGTTTACATTTTAATGTTTAAAATTGGGCGCTATAGAAAGGAAGGGGCTATTTAGAGGGGGCGCTTATAGACAGGTTTAACTGTATATTGCGTTTGGAAAAGAGGAATAAGGAAGAGACATTTTGGGAAACTGGTATATTGAAAGTAAATAGGAAGCAAATAATATTGGCGTTTAAAGAAGGAAAGACTCTTATGAGATGGCGCTTCAGAGAGGTTCTAGTGGATATTGTATAAAAAAATCTCTGTCGAGCCTTCGGTGTCAACGTCCCACCCAATCAATAGACAGACGTCCTTTAATTATAGCAGCCTCACCAGATTGTCCTGAATGGTGACAAATGGTCGAGTAATTGACTCCAGGGCGCTGATTGGTCCTCCTAGCCGTGTTGCCAAATCCTCTAGACACTTTGGGAATTCTATGAATATTAAAAAAATAGCGCGCGTCCCTTTTCTAATTAGAATTATATTAAACATTTATATATATTTGTGTGTTGTGAATCTTAAAGATAATATTAAATTTAAACATATATTATTTCAATTTGTTTATATATAGGAGTTCTCATGTTAATTAGATATAGAGTTAAGTGTTTAATTGGCTTTATTTCTCATTCCCTGTTATAATTAACTATATAAATTATAATTAGATGTAAGTAAATTTACGAAATGTTTCAAAACCAAAAATACCACATGAAAATGCCAAAATTGAAACATATCAATTACATATTATATCAATTTTAATTTATATTATATGATTATGAAATGTAAGAACATATTTTACTGCATAATTTATTTAATCAAAATTAGGTTATGGATATATATATAAAGGCTAAATCCTTTAAGAAGTGAAAAGTCTTTAATGCCGCCAATCATCTGTTTTTTAAAGGAGACAGAGGCAATTTTGTTTACACTTGGTTATCTCGTATCTTCAATAAAGGTCACTGTGTATCAAATAACTTTCAGAGTTATTGTCTGAAAACCGATGTACATGCTTAAAGGTACAACTTCCTTAAGAAGTGGAACCTTTGATGTCGCCAATCCCATGTTTATTGAAGGAGACAGAGGCAATTTTGTTCCCATTTGGTTATCTCGCATCTTCAATAAAGGTCACTGTGTATAAAATAACTTTCAGATTTATTGTGTGAAAGCCGATGTATATGCTTAAAGGTAAAATTACCTCAAGTTTTGTCCATGAGTGTAAATATTATTATTTTATAAGATTTTTATTAGAGACGCGCGCGCTCCTTTTTAAGGAAATTCTTACGCATTTCTGTTCATTCAGTGATTTATATAAATTTACACATTCATTAAAATGTTAAAATTTCATTTTACAAAATGATATTCAATTTGACAGCCTATAAAATTGTAAAGAAAGACCTTCTAAAGGCGTCTTGTATTTCAAAGAAAGTTCGGGGAAGAGAGCATGATTAGACACTAAATTTTCAGCCGTTGAAATAAAGTTTGAGAAGGGAACTCTATCGCTTCAGAAATTAAAACTATTTTTAGAAATCTAATTATGTGTGTGTAGCCTCTAAAAATATTTATTAATAATTTGAAACTTAAAAAAAAAACTATAACTTGATTAGGAATAAGGAAATGCGTTTTTTTAAAATTACAAAATATTTTCTCACAATGAGTTTCTTTTTATTACAAAACGCTAGCTTTCAAGTGATAATCGCTCTTCAACGGGATTAATAAAACATCGACTATATCTTACAAGAAATATTTACAAAAACATACAGCGTGGATATTTACAACTCAAATTTTAATTGGTATGTAATTTAACAATTTTTATGGAATATGTCTATTTACATTTTTAGGGCATCCAAAACCTATAAACTTGATCTATTGATTTCTTCTGAGATATCTAAGGTATTGTGATGGTAAATCTATCTTCCTGTTTATGCTGTTATATTCATTGGAATTGAGAGATTCTAAGAGTAACCGTTGATATTAAGCCCGTTGAAGAGCGAATATCACTTGAAAGCTAGTGTTTTGTAATAAAAATAAACTCATTGTTAGAATTTTTTTTGTAATTTTAAAACTTTTTTTTTACAATTTTATCATGAATAGAGAAATACGTTTTTTCTCTCTGTGTCAATAGTATTACATAGGCTAAAAAAAAAGAAAGAAATAAGCAAAATTCTTCTGTTCAGACAGAGGTAGGTTGAGAAACAAACAGACGTAAATATCTGGGAAGGTTACAGCTGACGTTGACGGATTAATTTCGGCTGATTACTTTTTAAAAGGTGCCATTTTTAGTGTGCATTCTCATGGCAAATTGTAAAATCATCTTAATGGAAAAGCTTTCTCTTAGTTTGACTGTTATTTGTTCGTCTGAAACTGTAGACGATTTACCAAACGGGTAAAATATACAGCTCAGAATTTTCATATTCCTTCCTCAAATGTCCATTTTCTCGCAGAATATAAATCTTTCGAATATCACAAATATTTATAATATTCACTTTTGTTTTATTCTTCAATATATTTTCAATATCTTTAATAAAATATTTATATTTGTTTTATGATGCACTAGCGCGCCATCTGTTATTAAAATTAGAAACTATTTTAGACGCGTAAGATTCCTTTTGAAATTAAACACTTTCTACTGCCCTTACTGCAATGGAAAAATTAATGGGAGGGCCTGAGCATCACTGTATATATTTATAATTGTATGTAATTCTACTGTTCTCAAAGCTAATATCCATAGTTCACATAAAACACTGATGAACCAGGTCCTCCCATTAATTTTTCCATTGCAGTAAGGGCAGTAGAAATTGTTTAATTTCAAAAATAATCATACCCGTCTAAAATAGTTTCTAATTTTCATATATTTGTTTCATATATATCTATTAACATTGGTTTTTCCAAGAGAATATTTTTAACAAGAGAGAATGTGTGTGAGGATAAAGTGTATTCATTATATTCAACCTGAATTAAATATAGAATCCATTTAATTCACAAATATCTTGAAATAGATTCCGAGGATGAGTTTCTCGTGTTTTATTACACATATATATACACACACAAAAGCCTTAATTAGGGACTTGCCCCATACAGATTCCCTCAATTGGGTAAGGTAATAATCATCTTGTGTTATTTACATAGGTAGTGAAATAGAAATTGAACTGGCTTTACTCTTCATCTCAAAGTCATTCACTTGTTGACTGGTCCTTACATAATGATAATCTAAAATATTTATAGTAAGCTATTGCCTTAGATTTGTTTGCTGATATTTTTGAGAGCAATACGTAGGGTTGGTGCATTTAATTTGTTGATATAGGGCCTTCCTCTTGCATTAAGGGCTGTACAATTAAGCAGGTAATGGGGGAGTTCTTCAGAAATTTCCTTGTCACACAGTGTACATATTAAGTTTTTGACCTCAAACGTCAGAACGTGGTTTTTTTAAGGCTGTAAGTAGTATTGTTTTATTATATATTTATCTCAAGATTTCGGGTAACACAAACCTTTTTACAGTATTTGATCATATACTCCCCTGTCTGTAGAAAGTTTTGTTATAACAGGAATCTTGAGATTAATATATAATAAAACGAAATCTCACCCTCAGAATCCGTTTTGTTTTTATTAGGTATATTGATTTTTGTTGATCAGACCTCCAGGGAATAGTACCCTTTCATAGATACTTTTCCCTGGAGACCTGATATTTTTACTTAATACATGGGATTATTCTATTGAATTTATTTTTGTATTTATTAAGGAAGAAGAATAGAGAAAGTTTTCTAAACCAATAAGAAACACAGATATAAGTGAATAATAATACAAAAGTGATATTATAGAACGACATTTGAAAATTATCCCGCATGTGTTTCTTTTGAACGAAAAATCGAAATTTATTTTAAGGAGAAATAATGATTATTTCTAACCGTAAGGATGAAGTATGAATTCCCATCCCTAGACTCTTTATTTTTTCATTCATCATTACTCTTCACAATTCATCCTTTCATATTTCATCCCTAAGAAAAGAAATAATCGTTATTTCTCCTTTAAAATAAATTTCGATTTTTCGTTCAAAAGAAACACATGCGGGATAATTTTTAAATGTTGTTCTACAATAATAAGCCGCATTATATCCTTATATCTATAAAAATGAAATGCGAAATCGATGTTTGTTATCGCTTCACGCAAAATCTACTGACTCAATCATTATGGAATTTCGCATGTAGGTAGCTGAAGATTTCGTTTAACATATAGGCTATTCAAAAAACTAAAAATGTTAATGTGCTTTTTTTTTTAAATAAAAAACCAAAAAGCGTTAGTTCCAGTCTTTTACCGCTTGGGCGCAGCATTGGTCGCGACGATAAATGAATTTGATTGGTTAATAATTAACACGTAGTTTGTGTTTACACGATGAATGTTAGTTTGTTCACACGATGAATGTTTTTAAAAGGTAAGATTATCCAATCGCCGTGAAACTTTAGGAAGTTATTTACTATACTACTGGGAAGATTTCTGGTTTGAATTTGATTTGAAATAAATATTCTTTGCAATTTTATTTGCAAATTTTCTACTTTCACTCGCAAGCAGCGCCTCTAGCGGCGTCTGGTGAAATTATATTTATAAATTATAACAATGCTTAAAATGTTTTCCAAGTATAATAAATTTAATTTGAGAATTTAGTAATATAATATTCCAATGACGTAAAAAATACTTGGCATTTCAATATTAATATATATTTAAAGAAAAAATTGTAACGATTTTGTGTTAAATGTTAAAATGTAATGTTAAAATATATTTTTACATTGTTAATTTGATTTGCTGTTATTTTATAAAAATGATGATGCAAATTTAATTGTTGTTGTGAAAATATCTTTATTTACGCAGCTGCTAACCACAATAAATGATTTTGGAGCCCCTAATTGTTGTTGTTTATTATCGTTTGTTTATATAAAAAAATTACATTGTATGTGATTATGATAACAAAATGAAATTTTAAATTAATATATATAATTCATTGAGAAAAAAGAAATAATTAATTATCAAATTCACAAAAGTGACAATATCTTATTTAAAATATAATAAATGTTTTCAAAATATTATGTGTTTCAAAAATATATTCAAACGCATATAACAACATTTATATTTATATACGTTTATAAATCAATATATAGGTGGATTGGATGTTTTCTAGAATCGTTTTAACAAATGTTCGTTAGGCAAACTCTCACTCGAATTAAACCTGTGCGAAGCCGGGTACATTCGCTGAATACAGTTATTTACAAATCTTCGTTTGTGGCAAGATACTATTCCTTCAACTTCAAATTACCGAGTGGACCAATTAATACTGATTTTTTTCAACTTATCGAGTATTTTTCAAGGGACCGGGAAAAATTATCGAGAAGGTGGACAAGTATAGATTCAGTAGGGATTGGATGTTTGCTAGAATCGTTTTAACAAATGTTTGTTAAGCAAACTTTTACTTGGGGCGAAGCCGGGAACATATATATATGTTTGTCGGCTATTCACGATCTCAATATGTAACTAATCTCGCTGAAATTTGAACAGGACAGAGAGTTAAATCTGGAAGAGCTTTTTTGTCGCACTTTATCCAATAAAAATTATATTTAACCAAATACTGAGCAACAATATTTTTTTAGTAAGAAATGATGATGACAATATTTCCGTATCATGCTTGATTTGCATTAAAAAATTCTTTTGGAGAATATTCACTAAAGCAGACCACGGATAAAGCCAGATAATGATCAATAGTAGGCAGGAACAAAATTCTACCAGCGAAACATTCACTCGAGCAGAAGACACACGAAGCCAGGTCATCTCTATATATAAAATATCGTTTCTCAGCCTTTTGGCTAAGATCATGTAGTATATCTCTAGACATTTTTATTTATGTATATCTTTTAAAAAATATATTCAGTAGAGAGTGGATATGTTTGCTCGAAAAATAAATTTCATATATTATATAAATATATGACATAACGAATTATATTATCATAATATTCTGTGTGTTCCCGAATATTATTATCAATAATATTCGTTAGGCAAACTTTCACTCGGATAAAATCCGGGCGAAGCCGGGTACACATCCGCTAGTTGTATTATAAAAATGAATTTGTATTGGGGTTGAGAAGAGGACACGTCTCTTGATCTTTCAACTAAAGATTGCTGATGGCTTTCGCCATCTATCGGAATAAATATAAAATAATCGTTGATTTTTAATTGGCCCAGATTTAGCCAAATACCCTTTCTTGATTAATCATTTGGCCAAAATTCTGGAATTATTAAAAATCAACGATTATTGCTATTAATTCCGATAAATGGTGAAATTAATCAGCAACTTTTAGTTATATGATCGGGAGATGTATTTTTCTTACAGATATAAATGAAAGATAAAATGCTAGATAATTGCTCAAAACATGAATATCAACTAATCGTTAATTTTTAATTATTCCATAATTGACCAAATACCCATTCTTGATTAATAAATTGTCCAAATTTCTCTGGAATTATTAAAAATCCACAATTAATTGATATTTATTCTGACAGATAGTAAGAGCAATCAGCAAATTTTAGGAGATGCCTTTTCATTACAGATATAAGTGAAAAATATAAGGTTATCCCAAAAGTTTGTAAGTCACTTGAAAAAAAAAATTGAAATACCAATATTATTCGCCGTTATGTTTAATGTCTTTGTATTATGTATAAAGTAATTGTATTATGTATTATTATATATTCGCCGTAATAATATTATTCGTCAGGTAATAATAAAAAGACGTACTTTTGTTTTACCTTATAAAATGCTAGATAATTGCTTAAAACATAAAAAATCAACGACTGAGAGTTGATATTTATTTCAACAGATGGTAAAGGTAATCAGAAACTTCTAGTTGTATGATTAGGTGATGCCTTTTGCTTACAGATATAAGTGAAATGGATTCTAGATATTTACTAAAAACATCGAGGAGCAATCAACAACACAATCCAACATTCCATGCAGGATTCTAAAACATCAATACCAAAGATTCCTGACGGCCACCCTCCTAGAAATCACCAACCTAAGAACAAGATCCCAAGAAATAAATCTGTCCATCTCAGGACTTCCACTGACATTGTAAATAAAACCTAGAAGGTGTCAGCCCGGGTAACTTCTGTACACTCTCTCCAGGAACATACTGGGTGGTAACTAAATAATAATTACATATATGTAAATAAGTGTCCACCTCAGGACTTTCACTGACATTGTAAATAAAACCTAGGTGGTGTCAGCCCTGTTAATTTATGTACATACATCTTCAAATTAAAGAAACTTCGGCCAATAAATATTTTTCATTGTCTCGACGTTTCGACAAAAATCTTTTGTCCTCGTCAGAAGCGAACAAAAATCAAACCATTTGGCAAAGTGTTAGAATTTTTTTTAACGCTTTGCCAAATGTTAATTTTTGTTCGCTCCTGAAGAGGACAAAAGATTGTTGTTGAAACGTCGAGACAATAAAATAGATTTACTGACCAAAGTATTTTTAATTTGAAGAACTATGAATGCCGGCCAGACAACCTCTATCTTTACGATCATACCTACACTTACACACATTGTTTAATTCCATCAACGTTTTCTGGCATCAAATCCAGTGGGCCAAATCAAATTTGTGTCTTTTTTTTCCCCGATGGTTTGGCACCAGAAGGTTTCAGAAGATTGGCTTTAGCCTCACTAATCAACTGTCTGAGAACTGTTTAGAAATTCGAATCTCGTCTTCTTTCCTTTTGAAAGAACTTGTTCCCAAAAAAAAAAGAACTTTCTAGAATTCTTTTATTACTAAAGATGTCTATTTCTGGATTTCACATTTTGCACTCTTATTTGTATAGCAGATAAAATTTCTAATATAAATATGTTTCTGTTTATTATATAAAGGTTTAATAATTTATAAATACTCCTTGAATGCGTAAATGAATATAATTTCAAATATTTGATTTATATACATTTTTTTAATTTGCATTTTAAATATTGATGAATGTGAAAACCATAAAAATATATCTTAAAGGTATTTAAAATAAAATTTCTTCCCTGATTTAGTATATTATAAGATAAATAAAGCTTCCAGGGCTAAGTTTCTTATGCAACTTTTTATTTTCAAGCTTTCGGCCTTGTCAATCCTAAACGTGATACTCCTGTTGAAGGATTGACAAGTCTGAACGCTTTAAAATAAAAGGTTTGTACAATAAACTTAGCCCTTGGAAGCTTCATTCATTTTATAAAGGTATTTTAGTTTACAAAATAAACATATATTTGCTTGATATGTCACCAATATACAAGTATATGATTGTATATGATACAATACTTGTGTATATACTTGTATATGATTTTAAAATATATAATATTATGTTTTATTTGGATTTACTTTTCAAATTATTGGGGTTATATAAAATCAATAATAAATCATAAAAAATATTTTTGAGAATATTATTATTTACTTTCCGATTCATTATTAAAATAGAAACTATATAGATTGTGAAAAAATAGTACAAATTTAATATTGTACTGGGATAAGGTGCATAAACTATGAAAAAGGCATCTCCTTATCGTGCAACTGAAAGTTGCTAATGGCTTGCTCCATCTATCGGAATAAATATCAACTATTCTCGTTGATTTTTAATTACTCCAGAATTGGCCAAATACCCATTCTTGATTAATCAAGAAAAGCTAACCACGGACGCGTTTCAGGCTGTTGGCCCTCATCAGCGTGGTGCAAGCTCTACCTCAATGACCAAAAAAAACTGGTCATTCAAGCTTCCTGAAAATTCAGGCGTACGTGGTTAGCTTTTCTTGATTAATCAAGAAACGGTATTTAGCCAATTATGGAATAATTAAAAATCAACGATTAGTTTATATTTATTCCGATAGATGGCGCAAGCCATCAGCAACTTTCAGTTGCACGATAAGGAGATGCCTTTTTCTTAATGTTTCTATAGTTACCATTATTCCCGATTGGCTCAAATTTGAACATTTGGACTATGATGTTATGATAATTTCTTGAATTGAGGGCATACCAGAATGCCTACCTAGGATCGTTGTTAAAAGATAATTACAATTATATAAACGTGATAATAGAAGAAACTGTCTACAGAATATCTTTCTAAACATGAGGCGATAATATTTGGAAAAGAAAAACTGGAACTTAATGGTTTTATTTCTTATTTATCGATGGTGCGTTATTGCCTCATGTTTGATTTATGGCTTACTGGCCTTTGTTCTTATTGTTTGTGGAAGTACATTGATCTTGTCTTAATATACGAATTTATGTAAATTATCTCTAATCTCAAAAAAATTGAAACAAAATGGTATATACAAGAATAAATAAAATTAACTAATATACGGTGCCACGTTATGTAGACAAAAAGTTATTTTTAAATAATTTTCTTGTCTATTAGAATTTAAATTTCAGGTGAAATTTTTTTTCAGTGAAGTAGAAGGTCTATGGAAATAGATATTGAGTATACATATATATATTGTTACGTCGTACCCAGACGCTATTCGTGTATTTTGTCTAATCAGGATGTCACACAAAGATATACACGTGAGTTCGAAGGGATTGCAGCTAAAGTTAGCGCTTTATTATGTTCACTTAACAGAAGGAATACAACAGTGGGACTTGCCTTCAACCTCCCCGTCCGAAGAATCCTTTGCGCCGTGAATATCCTCTTGTGAAGCGTTCCGCTCCACACTATACACGTGCAGCTTGGACTACACTACCTACACTACTACTACCTAATGCTTCTGTCTTGTCTTCTCCATGTACTCTGGGCTCAGAAAGAACCAAGTTTATATGCTGATGGTGACGTCAGAGAGAGCGGACTTTGTTATCCAATCAAGGACTGGCATGGCCGCAACAAACAGAGCAATAAAGGTCTGTGATGTCTTTAGATGTACAGGGTCGCACGCTCGCTACACTGAAGGAATCAGCATGTGTCTACCCTCTAAACCTCCTTCATGATGGGGATAGGTGATTGTTCTCTCGAACGAGGAATTCCCAGTAAGCTCGAGTCATCAGCTCGCGTTTATCACGTCCCTGCCCTTTGTGTACACCACCCGTCGCCATTTACGACCTTCCTAAGTTTGGACATTTCAAAGTCCTGTTAATTGACCTTATCGGATGCCGTCCTGACTTTTCCGTTTTTTTTTTTTTCGCCATATTTAAGTTATATCAGGCTTGGTGTTTCTTGGTGCTTCTATGTAAAACATTCCTATGTACAGCCTTGTATTTGTTCAACAAATATAATAGGACACACACACACACACATATATATATATAAATGAATGTTTGTATGTTTGTCTGTTGGTTGGTTGGTCTGTATGTCCGGTATACAAATTCGCAGTAGTTCACTAATACAAACCAAAATTTCCATACATAGGTAAAAAAAAACGAGGATGACGATAGGCTATTTTAAAAAATATATAAATCATTTATTAAAACTATATATTCAAATTATTCAACTTAGCTCACGAGCAGCGCCCTCTAGAACACTCAGGCGGGCGATGGCGGCGCGCGACGATTGGCTGCCGGCGCAGCACGTGACTTCCCTTCCCCCTGCCCCTCCCCCCCCCCCCCCCGCCGAGTAAATGAGATCTCCCGGCTGACGGCCGGAGCAGCGCCCTCTAGAACGCGTGACGATTTTGACGGCGCGGGGCGCTCCCAGTTGGAAGTTGCGCGGGGGCAGAGTGACCTCGCGGGTGCCCTCCGGGAACTACGTCCATCTTCCATATGTAATATACATTTAATCGTGTAAACCCGGGCGTTGCCCGGGTCATTCGTCTACAAATTCTCAGTAGTTCACTAATTCAAACCAAAATTTCCATACATAGGTAAAAGAATACTGGGAAGACGATAGGCTATTTTAAAAATTTTGCTTTTTAAAAATTTTGCTGTATCATTTTTGATTATCAGATACAAAATTATATCGGGAAAAATTCCAAAAAACAGAGACCACGGGTGAAACAGGGTACATTTAATAGGGTAAAACCCGGGCGTTGCCCGGGTCATTCGTCTAGTATATATATATAGGTGGAAAATTATCCGGGAGGAAATTGATCCATATAAGCATAGGGCGCCGCTCCCGTCATAATAAACGTCAAAACCTGATGCCATCTGTTGACCGTCGCCGCAACTAGCGGCCTCGGGTCGGTGACAAAGCCACAACACCAGCTTTGTCAAACTGAGAAGCGTCCACCTAAAGACTATGGTTTCGGGCTTATAGCCCTCATGGAATAAAGTCCGCCTTAGACTGACGAGGGCCATTAGCCCGAAACCATGGTCTCTAGGTGGACGCTTCTCAGTTTGCCAAAGCTAGTGTTGTGGCTTTGTCACCGACCCGAGGCCGCTAGTTGCGGCGACGGTCAACAGATGGCGTCAGGTTTTGACGGGAGAGGCTCCCTATGCTTCTATATCTATATATATAAAAATGAATGTTTGTTGGTCCGTTCGTAAGTGATAATCTTCTACATCGCTCAACCGATCGTGATTAAACTTTGGGAAGTTGTTTAGTATACTACCGGGATGGTTTCTGGCTAATTACTCTTTAGAAATAACCTTTCGTTGCATTTTTATTTACAATAAAACGTAAATTCACTCGCAATCAGCGCCCCCTCGCGGCAGGCGTATGGCCTGAAATAGCCTCGCATGAGCGTATTTGTAACGTCAAGCTTAGCCTATAGGTTAGGTACACAGCTTCGTACCCCCACAACCTAGGTTCGAGGCTCAGCGTGGGTGTTTTTTTTTTATTTTCATTTCTTTTATATTATTGTAGCAAAGTCTTTTTTTACAGCATTATTATATTTTAATTGGTTTATTTTAAATATGTTTGTTATGAAGGCTCTATGTAATACTATTTAGAGCACATTTTACATTTTAAACACCTAAGCACCCCTCTTTTTAATATTGTAGCAAAGTATTAAAAGTATTATTTTATTTTAGATGTTTGCCATGAAACTTTGGGAAGTTGTTTAGTATACTACCGGGACGATTTCTGGCGAATTATTTTAAAATAATATTTATAACAATAATTATAGCAAATATTAAGACATATTTTTAAATTCTGTGTTTGTGCATATATAAATATTTTACAAAAATTGTGAGAACGTTCTATTAGAATATCTCAAAAACAAAAAACAATACATATAATAATTTTTCCCCAGCACATGCTAGATTCTTGATTACAAACACATACAGGCATCCATTTTTATATATATAGAGGTGCGTAGAGGCAGGGCAACGTCTGCCCGGGTTCGGCTAGATCAATTAATTCAAAAATAAAAAAACAGGTTCACTGACATTTATTAATGCAGTGATTATAATCAATAATTACAATAAAGGGCATATTATCTATATATATATAAAAATCACTTTCAAATTTTAACGTAACGTTCCATTCTCAATCCCGTAGGGCTTTAGATCGGCTAAAACATTTTTATCTTTATAAGTGAATATTAACTTTACTGTACTGAATAGTTTAGTATAATATTAATTTAACATATTACAACTTAGCCACAGCAACGCGTGGCCGGGTTCGCTAGTATTTATATATGAAGCAAAGTAGTGCTAAAAAAATTGTTTCGAGCTTTAAGCGATTGATGGCACAAAGTTGTTGAAATTTTATATGATCATTTGATGAACTACCGGCTATATATAGTGCAGAGGCTAGGGCCTAAATCAAGGAAAGTTCTAATGTTTAATGTAGGTTTCTAAATAAAGACAAAGGGTTAAGTTTAATAGTTAAAGATAGTATCAAGACACACATTTCAAAATTTATATAATGATGCATTAGCGCGCCATCTGTTATCAAAATTCGAAACTATAATAGACGCGTATGATTCTTTTTTAAAATAAACAATTTCTACTGTCCTTATTACAATAATTACTGATGAGCCAGGCCCTCCCATTAATTTTTCCATTGCAGTAAGGCCAGTAGAAATTGTTTATTATAAAAAAGAATCATACGCGCCTATAAAAGTTTATATAGTTATCAGAATTATAGTTAAAAATAAAAATTTTGAGAGAGAAGTGTCACTAAAATTTCATTCCCTCAGTGTGTAAGGTGTATTTACACAACTAACAATTTAAGATGGAAAAGTCGGGAGAATTACTTACAAACCTCCATTACGGAGGGCTAGGGGTTCTCACAGTAAACTACCACTTTATCTCAACTCTTGTTTAACTATTTAAACTGAATAAACACAGTGAATGTCTCAGTTAGTTATAGTTATGTGTTTTTACACTCAGCGGGGGCTTTTCTCTCTCTCTCATTTTTGATATGAAGTGATTTTAAACATTGTAAACTCATTTTATTTTCGCGTCTTGATATAAATAAATTACAACAATGATATCTCATAGATCCTATGTTAAATATTGCATACATTTTAATGTGAAGCTAGGTGTAACACGGTGTAAGTAATCATATAAATGAATCAATGATAATTAAAAGTGAGATGAGCATTTCCAAATGTATAGTTATCAAGAATACACTTTATAAATTATAGATTGAAAGACCTAGCTACTATTTTGAAAATACCTTGTTGTGAGTCGAGAGAGATAGATATAATTAATTGCTCTTTAATAAAAAGTGATTATTTATTGAAAATCTACGAACAGTAATTGAAGTTGAGTAATTTATAATACAATATAATGCGGCTTATGATTGTAGAACGACATTTGAAAATTATCCTACATGTGTTTCTTTTGAACGAAAAATCGAAATTTATTTTAAGGAGAAATAACGACTATTTCTAACCATAGGGATGAAGTATGGAAGGATAAATTGTGAAGAGTAATGATAAACGGAAAAATAAATGTGTCCAGGGATGGGAATCGAACCCACAGTGCTCCGCTTACCGGGCAGATACCATGTCCACTAGGCTACCCTGGACATATTTTTCCGTTCGTAAATATTATATAAAGTAATTTATAATACAATATAATGCGGAGTTGAGTAAACATTCTGGTTTCTATCTAAGAGTATGATGAAAGGTAGATTGTCCAAAAATATTCTGTTACACAGTTCTCCCATACTAAATGGGAAATTATAGGATTGAGGGCTGTGACATCTATATATATAAAAATCAATGTTTGTATGTTTGTTTGTTTGTATGTATGTATGTATGTATGTATGTTTGTTTGTTTGTATGTTTGTTTGTTTGTATGTTCGGTATACAAATTCGCAGTAGTTCACTAATTCAAACCAAAATTTCCATACATAAGTAAAAAAAACACGGGGAAGACGATAGGCTATTTTAAAAAATATATAAATCAATTATTAAAACTATATATTCAAATTATTCTACTTAGCTCACGAACAGCGCCCTCTATCAAAGATTAGATTAAATTATGCTGATGCAAACAAATAGATAATGCTAATAACAAATTATTATAAAAAAAAATCTAATTTAAATATATTTCACTCGGGTAGATATGCACACGGGTCAATCCCGGGGCGAAGCCCGGGTCACCCGGCTAGTTTTATATACAACATAGTTGCTCAAGTAGGAAGGAGGATTGTGTTGCCGTGAAGACCTGCGATTTGAGAATCCTCTTCTGAGTGGAATGGTGCTGTCTGGGAATGTTGACTCCTGTCATTGTCACCAGTACCGGCTGGATTGTTGCTGAAGGATTAAATTGTTGAATACAGATAGGCTTGAATTTTGAGTCATTTTCTTGTTTTGTATCTGGAGTAAATGTAATTGTCTTTTTAAGGCACTCAGTTTTTCTTAACTAGTTGATATCTCTTTTGAAAATGTTTCATCGTCCAATTTCACCTAAAATTGTATCTTCCTCATTTTTAAATTATTATTCCTAGTGTCTAAAAAGATTGCTTTGTTATTTACATAACATAGAGTTTGTTCCCTATCTCCCACACTTAATTGTTTCAATGCAATATTGATGTCGATTTCTTGTATTTGGGAGTCAACATTATTTGAATTAATTGTATAATTTCCCAATTATGATTTTTGATATTCGATTTATTTGGATTATTGTATGTTGAGAAAAGAAAATTTACATACCTAGAGTGCCCAACTCAACCATCCTGGGAGTCTGATAAATAGTTCTAGTAACGGCCGTATGAGTTGTAAAGCAGAACCAGATAGTTCCATGCTAGAAGACAATCTTTAGCAAACCGGCGAATGACACATAATCAAGATGAGCCAGAACAAACAATATATCATATATTAAGAAAATAAAAAAGGCATCTCTCCTTATCGGACAACTGAATATTGCTGATGGCTTGCGCTATCTATCGAACAAATATCAACTATTCATTGATATTTAATAATTCCAGAATTGGTCAAATACCCATTATTGATTAATCAAGAAAAGAGCTAACCACGTGATTAATCAAAAATGGATATTTGGTCAATTCTGGAATAATTAAAAATCAACGAATAGTTGATATTTGTTCGATAGATGGTGCAAGCCATCAGAAATATTCAGTTATCCGATAAGGAGATGCCTTTTTTATTTTCTTAATTTATGAACCTTATCCCAGTACAATATAACATTTGTACTATTTTTTTCCAATATATCATAAGTTGGAAAATCGCCTGAATCGGTATATTATAAAAAGTAGAAAATATTGAGGCGAATATTTTATTGTAAGGTTTTTAATATAACCGAGCTTCGAGTATTTCTGTTCCCTTATACACAAGTAAAATTGAGGAGTAAAAATTCTACCCTTTGACAGGAAGGGTAGAAATGCTCAAAAAATCTCAATTAAATATTTAAAAAACTCACAAGAGACTCTTCGCTTTACCATTTCCTACATCTCTATTATATGCCAATCAATATAGCCGTTTGCATCCAGTGTGCCAACGCATCCTAGCATCCACTGTCCATACAGATTAATGAGAGCATCTATGTCAGTAGGCTTTGGTCCAACCATACCTGACCCAATGATGGGAGTAGGGATATCTTCTTAGAGGATATTTGGAAGAAATTCGATAAAACACACTGCTTAGGTATTGTGTATAAACTTTTTATTATGTTCATTAGATTATTTGGTGTTATCTCAATTGTTCAAACGCAGCTGACTTTAATTCTTAAGAGAACACCACACAACAGAGAGATCTGAAAAAGATATTACTCTCTTATTGAGTATTATGTTTGGGATGTAATACATACAATGGGTCACAACGTTTGATAGCGAATAAAATGATAATACTAATTGAGGCTTATAACCACCCATTTTTGAAGGACAGGAAAATAAATTAAAGATAATATTCATATCATCTTAATATATCATCCTATATTCGCTACAATTTCTGTTATATCTCTTGCTATATATATTGTAAACTATCATCAAAATCTGTTATATTTTCTAACTGACATATTTGAATACAGTGGTGAATCGCCAGGCATTAATGATCTCCATCCAATTATCCTCCTTATACTACTTATTTGCCTTAATATTTATTAAGGAATAATATCATTGAATCAACTTATTTCAAAGTATCTGTAGTCTGGGTGTAATACCACATAATGGTTTTTTGATGACGGATAGAAGCGGTCGATTATCATTCTGAATTATGAAAGAATTCCCTAACAATAAATATTCAAATATTTTGCAACCATAAAAACTTATCTCAAAGGATTCTCGTGAATTCACAAGTAGAGTTTCTTCTGCTCTAGGATAATAAATATGAAAAACTGCAGAAAAATAAATAAATAAATGAACTTAATAAAAACAAATAAACTGAAATACAATACAAAATATATTGGAGCTTTGAGGTAAAATAGTATTTCATACAAAATTATATAAATTCGGGCCAACCTATGATACATCAGATATTGGAAAAGAGCAAACGAGAGAAAATCGCTACCTAATCATTAAGTTCACTAGATAACTATTTCATCCTAATATTTGTAATTTTTTCCCAACAGTAGAAATTTATTTGCATATTATACGGATTACCTCCTCCCGTGAGACACCTTGCCTGTCAAACCGAGAATTTCTCTCTTTAATTTCCCAATCGGGAAGCTTAGGAAATTGAAATATGTATTTAGTCATTTGAACTTCTAGCTCTAAGCTTTGTGCTGATAAAACGGGTAAATAATTTATTGATATATACATTTAAATATTTCTTGTAGTCGTTCAAATATATTTTTCTAATATTATAACGTAGTTTATTATTTACATAATTTTGAGTTTTAGATTTTTTTTTAGATTTACATAGTTTGCTTTGTGTCGTTTCTATATAAATGTCTTCTTCTTTCTTATCTCCACTCAATTATATTAGGATATCAAGTTGTGACCCTTGATGGTGTCTGTTTGACAACCATCATGACTGGGTGAAGTAGAATGCGTCTGCCTTTGTCATTAAGACTGGGAGCACTACTCAGTGGCAGGCCGACTTAGCTCCAGAAGAAATGGCCGCCTCTGACATGAGGAACAGGCGCCATGTGCAACCGCTCCTAACATGGAGTACAAACGCTGCTCATCCTGTATCCCTGGATTAGGAGCCCTTACAGGGTACTATCAGCCGGGCCAGCTGAACCCAGGTTTTTTACCGAGCTTGTAACTGCTCCCCCTCCTCCTTTTTAATCCGGGCTTGGGACCGGCAAAGGCAGAGTTCTATATATTGATAAATGTGCGCGGCTACAATTCACGTAGTAGACCCCTACAAAAAATAAAGTACGTGTATGTTTATCTCTCCTCGCGCCAATTTTGGAACGCAACAATATCCACTTTCTGAAGGTGGTGATTAAATCACAATTTGTTTACTCCATTTTGTGCTTTTTTTAAATGGGCACTTCGTCTAGATAAAGTTTTATTTTCTCAACGTTTTCAACAAAAGATCCTTTGTCTTCGTCACGAAAAAAAAAATATATATATATAAAGCAAATGGAATTATGCAAATATATGCAAATTGCGTTAAAATTATTTTGAGGTGATAAAGACGTTGTTACACGATCTTTCAAATTTAGTACATCTAAATCACGAGTCAAAAAAAAAATATATATATATTAAACTCACCAAAGACTATGTTCTTTGAAATATATTTAAAATAATTATATTTTGTGTTTTGAAAATAAAGCAATCCATAAATAAATCTTTAATTAAAAAGGCATATATTGGATTTAAAAAATCATTTATTTTACCAATATTTCAGTTGGCTGAACGCCAACCTTTATAAAGGTGTTATAACATATTTAATGTGTGTCAACAACAAACTCAGCGTCACATAACATCAACAGAATTAAGTTTTGAAAATATTTTGATTTTTTTATCCAATATATGCTTTTTTAATTAAACATTTTGTGTGTTTATAAAAAAATGTTTGCAGTTTATTTTCAAGTCTAGTTCACTACCTAAAGAGTACAGGCAAAAATATATATAAAATGCTAAATAAAAGTTCTTATATGATTTGAAATCCGTATCATTAACATAAGTTTCGAATATTTTTACCTACTAACGGCGTTTATATCAATTTGATAGGTTGGTTGGGTTTATCTCCATTACGGCCGTCTTAATACCGCCATTAAATTAAAGCTGGATGGATTCCCGGCAATTACTTAGGGTAAGTCATTCTATAGTGGAACACGGTAGCTATTTCCCCTCTAGCCGTCTTTATTGAATACCATTCTGCTCATATACCTACATACATAATAATATTGCCACGTGGAAAATTAGGGAAGACCAACTTCGGGAGGAGACAACAATTTATTTCAGGCAAGAACAAACTATGAATGGTAAACAAAAGATAAGCCATGAGTGAAATTTACAGAGTAGCGAAATATAAACATAAAAATGACCACTCTGTTAATAAAAATAATAAAATTAATAAATACTTTGTTACAATATAGTAATGGTAAATAATTTTATTCGCGATCGAACGTTGTACTGTACGTATTACATCCCAAACACGATGCGACGCCAGCCATCTCTGTCTTGAACTCAATGTACCAACTTGGTGATCGTTAAGACAGTGAGTTCCTTTAATTGGTCCACGAAGCGTGTCAGCGGGCGTCCAGGTTACTGTGGTTAGAATAATCCCATACCTATACCTGAATTAGTTAACTCACCCTTATCTGCTTCTTTATTTACTAGAGGTCCATATCTGGAAATACACAAAAGATACATAGGATGTGGTATTGGCAGTCGTGGTCACCGAAGGGTTTCAGCACACAGGAGCAAAAAAAAAAAAAAGAAGATAGAACTGAAAAATATTAGACGTCGTAGCTGACAACGAAGGAAATGGGTGTCCGCTCATTGCACATGGGAAATAACAGTTTCTCTAATCTCTAATCAAGACAGCTAGTTTTTCTAAAGCAAATTTGTTGCCGTCGTCCTAGGAGATAAGGACTGATAGCGCTTCTGGGAAATAGTGACACGCTCAGTTAAGCTTTATACACACACCCTTTTCTTCGTTGTCAACCAATTCTGTCGTCTTTATTGATATTTCATGTGCTACAGCTTTTTACATAGAGATTTTTACCTTTGATTATTTCGTAAATCAAAATTAATTTTATAAAATGAAAGGATTCAAAAGCACGAATGTTTCTTTTATACACAATAGAAACTTCTACTGTCCTTACTGCGATGAAAAAATATATTGGGAGGGCTTGGCTTATCAGTGGTGAACCCTCCCAGCGGTTTCGCCAATTTAATCCACCAGACCGCTTCTCAGAGCTCTAATACTGTATTGGACGATTCAGCTTATATACGCATGGTGGATTAAATTGGCGAAACCTCTAGGAGGGTTCACCACTGATGAGCCAAGCCCTCCCAATATATTTTTTTCATCGCAGTAAGGACAGTAGAAGTTTGTATTGTGTATAAAAGAAACATTCGTGCTTTTAACTCCTTTCATTTTATATGTATAGATGGCGCGTTATTGCTTAGTATTAATATTGATTTTATATATCACATACATTTATTGTACGTGCATGGAGTATTTGATTCATCATAAAATATTTAATTTTATAAAGATATACCTTAGATCACAAAAATACCTTAGATACTAAATTTATCCCTCTCCCTCTCTCACTTTATAATTAACTAGTAGACATTACTATCCATTAAAAAGAGGCGAATATTATCATTGATAAGAAAGATAGTTGTCAAAATATGTTCAGAGAAAAATACATCACAAGTGTAAGCAGCACACAATGATGGATAGATTGTGATCAAGATGGATTCAGCTGAGCGATTGCAACAAATCGAATATCCTTCCATTTTTTATAAAACAAACGATACATTCTCTTGTGTTCCTGAAATGATCAAATTTAAGATATGTGCATTTAACGCGTGGTATACCTTACATCTATATAGGCTGTTTTACTCATAATAGTTTTATTTTATAATATTTAACACTATTGTATTACATTGCACTAGTGCGCCATCTGTTATCAAATTACAAAACTATTTTAGAGGCGTAATATTATTTTTAAAATAAAACAATTTCTACTGTCTTTACTGCAATGGAATTATGTCCATAGTTAATCTAAAATACCCATTCGAAGAGTCAAGCATCAGTATCACTATAAAAGGAAGTTCCAAAAATGCAATATAACAGCGGTATGGTAGATTAAACTGGCGAAACCGCTGGGAGGGTTCACCACTGATGAGCCAGGCCCTCCCTTTAATTTTTCCATTGCAGTAAGGGCAGTAGAAATTGTTTTATTTCAAAAAGAATATTACGCCTCTAAAATAGTTTTGTAATTTAACACTATAATTGATATTTTTGTGAAAAATAGATACTTCGGCCAGTTAAAGTTTTTCTTATTTTCTCAACGTTTCGATAAAAGTCTTTTGTCTTCGTCATGAGAAAAAAAAAACTCTAACTGGCCGAAGTGTCTATTACTCACAGAAATATGAATGCTGGCCAGACAATCTCTATCTTCAGGACTATAATTGATGATAATAATGATATATTTTGAACATAAATTATTTTCATAAAAATCAGCGAAAATTATTCTTATACAGTTCTTATTGTTACGATGTACTAGAGCGCCATCTGTTATCAAATTATAAAACTATTTTAGAGGCGTAATATTCTTTTAAAATAAAACAATTTCTACTGTCCTTACTGCGATGGAAAAATTAAAGGGAGGGCCTGGCTCATCAGTGGTGAACCCTCCCAGCGGTTTCGCCAGTTTAATCTACCATACCGCTGTTATATTGCATTTTTGGAACTTCCTTTTATAGTGATACTGTTGTAAGACTCTTGGAATGGGTATTTTAGAAGAACTATGGACATAAGCTTTTAGGACAGCAGAATTAAATATAATTATAAATATATAATATGCTTCGAGCAATCGCTCTTTTTTTTTCTTCGCAGTAAGGACAGTAGAAATTGTTTTATTTTAAAAAGAATATTACGCCTCTAAAATAGTTTTATAATTCTTATTGTAATGAAATAAAGGTATTATAGATGAGATAAGTTGGCTCATCACTAGTGAAACCTTATCAGCGGTTTCATCAAATGAAGCAAGCTCTTTTATTTAAATTTCATAAGTTTTAATTAGACAGGCGTTGACAATTTGACAATTAAAACAAATTTATTGACAACTCAGTCAATATAGGAAGAGATCACAAAAATAATTAGAGAAAATAAATAGATAGCGAAAAGTGTGTTCGAACCAGGGACATCAGGTTCAAAAGTCTAAACCTTCCGCAGCTAGGCTATTTTGCCTATTATGACATTAGTCAGGCGTTGCGTGAAGTCCGCTGTCGTTTGATCTTGTAAACTTCGATTGCTATTGATTAGGGTCATAGCACGAAACTATAGCTTACCTGTTGGCTTTTTCTTTTCGAATTGGTTCTAAAATATACTTTTGTTCTAAATGTCTCGTTTCCTTTTTCTGCACGATATATCAAAAGAAGACTAAAAATGGTCATTACGCCTTTTTAAACGAAATTTTTCTCCATAGATATTTGAAAGCACAAATCAAATATTATTTGGGCTTTATTTTTGAAATATGCTTTAGCGTATTCAATTTAAAAAGTGATAAACGATCTTTGTTTCTATTAGGCTGCGTTGTAGTCAGCTCAATTCTTCTGTAGATGGGTATCAAAGCTCGAGAGCTGTAGATATCATACTTAAAATGTTATTGAATAAATCTTTCCATGGATGATTATTTAACAAAATTACATGATATAGGGAATTATGATTTTTAGAACAAACAAATATATATATATGAATAAAACAAAGCATCAAGGGCTGCGTTTCTTTATTAAAACAAATATATTCAAGCTTTCGGGCACATACGCCCTTCTACAGGAATTAATAAACAATAATCCAACTAGTTTGAAATAATATTTATATTTAAATTTAACGTGCATATCCACGATACACGTGCATTTCAATTTGCAAGTTATCCCATCAGCCATGTGATATCTTATACTGTGAATGAATTATTTTTATCTTATTTTATTTAAGTCTATTGAATTATATGCTTCTGGTAAATCAATTCTACGATTTATACTGTTATATTGTTTGGACACTATTGCTTCAATTATTAATCTTTGAAATTTATTATTAATATTGTTATAATGTACTTTAGGTTCATTTAAGTTAAATGTGTGTCCTGTTGAATTGGAGTGCTGTACTATTAATGATAATGGGTCATTTCTGTTTATGTTTCTTCTGTGTTCAATGATTCTATTATGCAATTTTCTTCCCGTTTCTCCTACATATTTGGCATTACAATTATTACATTCTATAGAATAAATTACCTCTTTTCTGCTTGATATATATTCAGTTTGCCTGTTTTTTGTAATCGGGTTTCTTAAGATATCTGATAAGTTGGGAGAGTTGCTATAAAAGGTTTTTATTCCATATTTATCTAGTGTTCTAGAAATGTGGATGGATTTCGGGGAATATGGGATGTAACAATTCTGCCTATATATTTTAGTTTTTTGTGCTGACATGTTAGATGTGACCTGTGCCTGATAGAAATGTTTTAAAATAAATGTTTTGGGATAACCAGCTGATGTCAAATTATTGATAACGGTTTGCGTTTCTTGCGTTTTGTATTGATTTAAAGAACAATGAGTATAAATTCTTTTAGTTAATGTTTTTACTGTGTTAATTTTATGACTAATGGGGCAGAATGAATAAAATTTTATATAATTGGGGGTGAATGAAGGTTTGTAGTAAACTGTTGTTTGCAATCTATTGTCTATTTTAATTATTTTAATATCTAAAAATGGCAATGTGCAATTATCTTCTTTTTCTATAGTGAATGTAGGAGAAACGGGAAGAAAATTGCATAATAGAATCATTGAACACAGAAGAAACATAAACAGAAATGACCCATTATCATTAATAGTACAGCACTCCAATTCAACAGGACACACATTTAACTTAAATGAACCTAAAGTACATTATAACAATATTAATAATAAATTTCAAAGATTAATAATTGAAGCAATAGTGTCCAAACAATATAACAGTATAAATCGTAGAATTGATTTACCAGAAGCATATAATTCAATAGACTTAAATAAAATAAGATAAAAATAATTCATTCACAGTATAAGATATCACATGGCTGATGGGATAACTTGCAAATTGAAATGCACGTGTATCGTGGATATGCACGTTAAATTTAAATATAAATATTATTTCAAACTAGTTGGATTATTGTTTATTAATTCCTGTAGAAGGGCGTATGTGCCCGAAAGCTTGAATATATTTGTTTTAATAAAGAAACGCAGCCCTTGATGCTTTGTTTTATTCATATATAAATCTTACAGGGCTTTTTCAATTGATAACAAATATATATGTTGTATATATTGCCACGTGGCAAATTAGGGAAGACCAACTTCGGGATGAGACAGCAATTTATTTCAGGCAAGGACAAACTATGAATGGTGAACAAAAGATAAGCTACGAGGGAAATTTACAGAATAGCAAAATATAAACATAAAAATGACCACTCTGTTAATAAAAATAATAAAATTAATAAATACTTTGTTACAATATAAAATAAACATTCGTGATTCAATTTTTACATTTACTTTAAATAGATGGTGCGTTATTGCTTTATAATTATATGCCTAACTGACCTTATACTTATTATTTGCAGAAGAGCATTGCTCGATGAAAATATTTATATATAATTCTACTGTCCTAGAACCGCATCTCAATAGTTTGCTTGAATACATTTCTGAGATTCCACCCTTCATTACAGCATCTACTGATCGATTGCCCAGCATTTCAAGATTATAGAATGAAGAATGAACTAGTTGTTTGTGAACTTAACGATTTGATTTCCGATAAAAAATCATATTTAAAGTTCAATTCATTTTTTAAATACATTCTAAACTTTCTACAACATCTGGATCTCTAATGTTTTCATGCGTTGAATAATGTAAATAACTTATGTAAATAAACTTTTCTCCTTGTTTGGCGCAAGTATCCCTTGCGGGATATAGCGCTTTAGAAATAAAATAATTGGAATTGGAATATATAAGCAGAATGATCCAATACAGTATTAGAGCTCTAAGAAGCGGTCTGGTAGATTCAATTGGCGAAACTGCTGAGAAGGTTCACCACAAATGAGCCAAGTCCTTCCATATTTTTTCATCAGTAAGGACAGTAGAAGTTTGTTTCACATGTAAAAGAAACATTCATCCTTTAATACTTTAATTTTCTATTAAATTAAACTCTTCGAGTTAAAATAGTCAAATAAAACGACGATTGAAGAGAAGTATCTTGTACGAACTTTATTCGCAAGCTTTCGGACGTTCTTCTACAGGCTTACAGGCTACGTAGAAGGCCGAATGCGTCTGAAAGCTTGCGAATAAAGTTTGTATAAGACACTCTTCTTCAATCGTCATTATAATTTACTAATTTAATTTTCTATAAACAGTTCTGGCGTTGAACAAAGCTTCGTTTCATGGTAGAAATATTAAGCCTCCAGGGATAGGTTTTTTTAAAAGTGCAGGTTCAAAATCATCAATTAATCTCCATATTCTCCAGAACTGGCTCCTATCCAGTATTATAATCTGTCAGAGATCTAAACTAATATTTGAAAGAGAAGGAAATTTAAAAGGAAATGATCCTTTTTAAACACCAAGAGGAAATCTTCCATAAAAATGGCATTGCAGCATTAGAAGATTTGGGGAAGGGTATATATATTTGAAAAAGAGGGGATTATATATATAAAAATTAACTATCATATTTTACCATATTAATTTATCATTTTTAATACAATATAATGCGGCTTATGATTGTAGAAAAGGTTTTCGTTCAAAAGAAACATTCGCGGGATAATTGTCAAATGTCTTTCTTCAATTTATAATTTTATCATATTTCTTATAAAAGAAATTTATACCTGAAAGTATGATATTTCCACCTTAATATTGTTACAGGGGATTATATTTTATCGAATTGTAAACTTAAGTAAATTTGGTGCGGTAGGTGTCTAGGGGAGAGAAGATTCAATTAACCGTCTAAAAAAAATCTTAATTGGACGAATAGAAAGAACAAGATTGACGTATATTTCCAGGATGTTAAAGCCGTGTGGAGATATTAGATATTTTGGCACACAACCTGATACTTTTCCAACACAGAGGGAGTAGAGGTCGGTTACTGTCCAGTCCTGATGACGCTTTCCGTTTGGTAATTGGATCCATCTGAAGGGGAAAACTCTTCCGCTTCCTTGCCGCCACGTGGCGTCCGATTCTTCCATTGATATCTTTCTTGTATTTTGCTCTCTTCTTCTTTCTTATTTCCACTCAATCATATTAGAATATCAAGCTTGTAGAGCTTGTTGATGGTGTCTGCTGGGGATGAGTAGAGCATATTATTGGATGAGTCAATACAATCAATGATGTGTTTTGGGGTTGCAGGTTTGGAATTTCACTTAGGACATAGTGGGAAAACTTTGCAACCATTCTTTCTTGTATTTTGACCTTTTTTCCTTCTTCTTTCTTATCTCCACTCAATCATATCAGGGTATCAGGCTTGTAAAACTTGTTGATGGTGTCTGCTGAGGATAAGTAGAGCTCATCAATGGAATAGCAAATACAGTTAATAATGTGTTTTGAGGTTGTAGGTTGAGAATTTCACTTGTTGTTGGAAGTTCAGTAATTTCGAAGATACGCCTCTTCTGAATCACTAATTGGATCTTTTATCTTGATAGAGTAATTATTTACCTAAACACCAAGATACGGTCTGATATACCGCTAAAGGTTATAAATAATACATACTTAACAAATCGAAACAAAAAGTAGTGGAGCAAGAGTTAGAAGTCCAACCTCCTCAAGTATACCTCTATATTGTAACGCAGAAAATTAGGAAAGAGAAACTTCAAGATGACACTGCAATTTATTTGAGGCACCATTTAGAATAGATAAAATATAAGAGAATAATGAAGAAAGTTTACGCAGTGTTATAAAATATATGACATCAAAATAATATGTTAATAAAATAATCAATACTTTGCTACAATATTTAATATATTAGAATATATATAAGTTTATGAAAAATAATAGAAAAAATAAAAAAATAATAAAAATATCATGTGTTGATATTACAACTAAAAATAAAGAAAGCATTTCCTGATCAGGAGCACGTGTGCTTTTTGTGGTGTTGTTTAGTTGATTTCTGTTCCACTAGATGTCGCTCTGCCATCTAGAAAGCACATGCGCTTTTGGTCAGGATATGCCTTCTTTATTTTTAATATAAGTTTATACACACTCGGTGTAAATACGGATTAAAGAAGGAAAAAGCTTTCTCTTTCCGATCTATTATCCTTATTGGAGAGTATTCAGATAATTATCTGCTTTCATGTCCATGACCTGAACAAACCTTTCTTGCACAAGAAGTCACTTGTAGTCAAGTGTAGCTTCTTGTCAGAGGTTATGACCCCGGCACTAAGTTCTAATGACAGTGTTATTGCCAACACTTTTATCAAGTGAGCGGAAACTCTCTTTTTTCGTGCATTATTTGTTCATGATTTCTGATTGTGTTTTATCTTCCATTTAACCACGTCGCGTGATGGAGTTACTTAAATTTTTACACCAGGGGAGTAATTACAGCCGTTGGTATCATATGTAAGAGATGTACAGTTGAGTTGTAATCAATTGAGTTTATTCTCAACATAATTGTATTTTCCCTCTTTTTGGTAGATGATCTGTTAATATTGTAACGTAGAAATTAGAAAAGATAAACTTCAGGATGACGAAACAATTTATTTAAGACATCCATGTACAAACTAAAATTTTAAAAATACAATAAAAGCAATAAAGAAGTATGCAGAGAGAGAAAAAAAATATAAACATATGAATAAATATTCTGTTCATAAAAATAAATATTTCACTACATAGCTCCTTTTCTATTAGAGCTGTGACACACAGCTTGAAAATATTGTTGCTACTAACATGGATCTGACGTGCTTCTCTCAAGGATTCTCTTGGAGGTTAGGAACTTTGTTCCTAGTACTTTAACGTCCTATTTTAGAGCGTGAAGAGCGGCTTTGCCGTCTTACCATCTATCAGGACATCGTCATCTTGAAGGGAAGTCTTGGCTTTGACACGGCGGTAGAATCCTGGAGTCATTAGCTGAAAATGTAAATCACAGCACCCATGGCTCAAGGTCTTCTCGGCGATCTTCAATTTGTCCTCCCTATTTTATCCGGAATCTACACCAAATGTCACGTAGAAAATTGAAGAGACAAACTTCAGGATGACGTAGCAATTTATTTAAGACACATAAGCACAAACTAAAATTTATAAAATATAAGATAATCAATAAAGGAAATAAACAGAGTGGAAAAATAACAATACAAAAATATTATGTTGCATTAGCGCACCATCTGTTATCCAGATTCGAAACTATTATAAGATTAAACTGGCGAAACCGCTGGGAGGGTTCACCACTGATGAGCCAGGCCCTCCCATTAATTTTTACATTGCAGTAAGGGCAGTAGAAATTGTTTTATTTTAAAAATAATCATACGCGTCTATAATAGTTTCGAATTTTGAATACAAAAATAAATTATTTGTTTATAAAAATAAATAATTCGCTACAATAATTCCATTTATTGTATTCACTCTATATGGAAGATGTATGCCCACACAATCTATATTCAAGTTCCATGTAGATTGTATCAGCATTTTCGCTTGAACAATGGAATTGTCGATAGTGCTAAGAGGATCATATATAAGCATGACAATGGGGGCGTACATCCCACCGCCCGACAGAGTATTTGTTTCCAATAATTACTTTGGTTCTCCCATACGTTTGCTGATTATCTTAAACTGGAATAAACCCAACTTATCCCTCTGTCTACAAGTACCATCTTAGTCTTGAAGTGGGTAACGCGAGCTACTTAATCGTGTGGAAAATAATTCTTTCAGTCCATTGATGGTGGAGTCTAACCCGCGTTGGGCGCCACTAATGACGACATTGTATATGTCGTAAAGATAGAGGCTGCCTGGCCGGCATTCATAGTTCTTCAAATTGAAGACACTTCGGCCTGAAAATCTGGTAAAAGATTTACGGGCCGAAGTGTCTTTAATTTGAAGGACATTGTATATATATATATGTCATAATATATACTCTTCCAGGAATAAAAAAGCAAACCTAGAGTCAGCCCAGAGAGAGACGGGATGTAAAGTCCGGTCACTTGAAACAGCAGCGACATTCCAAGGGGCGGCAAATGGGGCTCGTCCGTTAACACCTTGGTACTATTAAGACAGTTGGGGATTGTGAGCGACACGAACGGCCGCCCGGCTGTGCCGGTCCTGTCTCTCCCTCTCTCTCTCTGGTTGCCTGGGTTCCTCTTTCAAATTGTGGTGTCCTTATTTATTTTTCCACCTTATTATTATACCATATATATATATATATATATATGTGTGTGTGTGTGGCGACCGCACTTTGCTTCAGCGAACTGGGACAAAGCTTCAAAACACATACGGGCAGAAAATTGGCGGCCCCACTATGCCTCGGCAAGCACGTGTTGGGAGAACACGTCACTACGCATGCGCGGGCGTCATCCGGAACTTTCTAGCGACGGGCGTCTTCCGACACTTGATCTGGCACTCACGCGGTAAACATCTAGGCTAACCCTGGCGGCCATTACTTCAACCGTTGCTTCTTTTCTATTTTTATATTTCTGGCTTTAAATAAATTAATTTTAATTATAATTTTATCAGCAGCCTTTCCACAAGCCACACCAACACATCACGCAACCATCCTACATATATATATAAATGTATGCAACAATATAAAAACGACCTCCGAGAATAGGCTTTTTGCTTTAGTTATAATTCTCTCTAGTTTTCGGGTATTATAAACCCTTTCACAGGGGTAAATGTCATCATACCCGAAAATTTGAGAGAATATATAAATAAAGCAAGAAAATTATCCTTGGAAGCCGTTTTTTTTATTATTGGATACATTTCAGAGGATTCTATCTTTCGAGTATATATATGTATATTTATCAATTTTATATTTATCCTTATTTAATATTATTTATTCATATTTTTATATTTATTCAGTAAAATGGCAAAAACATGGTTCCCTATTATGATAATAATTTATTTTAGTTTATTGTAAATAACATAAATGAATATATTTATAGAATAAATATTTATAATTACAATACCAACAATTCGTGATATCCGTTCGTTTGTAAAAAATAACTATATTTACAAATTACAGCCTAATTTTGATATTGAATGTAATATTCGTGATATACGTATAGGAATTTAGTAGAAACAATTTTCGAATATTGAATGGGAGTTGTGTGTACTGATGTAATACATTTAAACACAGATAAAGGTCCTTTTGGTTCTTTAGAATTTCTATTTATAACCAAAGGCTTTAAAGTTTAAATAAAGACAATTTTGTTACGTCGTACCCATACGCTATTCGTGTTCTTTGTCTAGTCAGGATGCCACAAAGATAAGGACGTGAGTTCGAAGAGATACAGCTAAAGTTAGCGCTTTATTATTCGTTTCACTTAACAGAAGGAATACAATGAGTGGGAGTTGCCTTCAACCTCCCCGTCAGAAGAATCCTTGGCGCCGTGGATGTCACTCTTGGAAAACCTTCCGCTCCACACTATACATGCCCAGCTTGGACTACACTAGCTTGTAGGCCGCTCTGATGTCATTCTCTCCTGGCACCGTCTTGCAGGATCATCCACACTCCCGGAGGCAAGTCGCCACGTCTTCTCCTTGCCACAGATGTAACCAGACTCTGTCCTCCCCCACACAGGAATGATGTTTTTGGCGCCTGCCACATGGCAGCGGGGGCAGCTGGAGTCCACCCCACTTTCCCCAACTTTACTCTGGTATCTTGGCCTTGTGATCCATGTAGCCATATGTTATCTCTCTCAAGATCATTTTTCTGCTTCCATGAATGACTCTCTGCACTAAATACTTTCCTGAAATTCCAGTAATATAAATTACGACATATATAAGAAAAAAAGGCATTTCCTGATCGTGCAACTGAAATTTGCTGATGTCTTGCGCCATCTATCGGAATAAATATCAACTAATCGTTAATTTTTAATTATTTCAGAATTGGCCAAATACTGTTTCTTGATTAATCAAGAAAAGCTAATCAAGTACGCGTTTCAGGCTGTTGGCCCTCGTCAGCGTGGTGCAAGCTGTACCTGAACGACCAAAAAGGCTGGTCTTTGGGGCATCCTGAAAAACCATGAAACAGGTATTTAGGCCGGAAGGGCGTGAGAACGCCAATCAATGTGAAAAATAGTAGTGAAGTGAATTCACTTTTGTACTATTTCTTACATTGATTTACGACATATATAGTGTAGTACGAAAATTTCCTAGAACGGTTTCAAAGTTTAACTATCCTGATAGCTAAGTATCAAATGAGAATAAAATTATATTTGAGATAGAAATAGCCTGTGTGAATTATTAACCGTTACAATATAAATCAGAGTATTCAAGGCTAAGTTTATATATTTCAAGTAGATCATAAAGGTTATTGAAATTACCAGATAAGTGTCAGGAAAGAAACACAATTCTCGGCAATGGGGCCGATACTATGTGGCGAGTAAACAAGCCACCTGTGTGACCTACATCTTCTTCCTGATTAAATATCCGTCAAGATCAATCAATCCCCGTATGTCTGGAATACTACGTGCATGTGTAGCCATTACGCACAACCGACAGATTCTGTATTTCTACACCGGGAGCACGTGCTTTTATGATAGTGTATGAGAGTCCCTAAAAGTACTGGATATGTTTTTGGAACTCCTATTTGACCAGCGCTCACTAAAATATCGTCCAAAAGTATCGTTCCAATTTTACCATATGTACCGCTGAACAATTGCTAAATTTCCTGGCTACATATAAAATTTGTAATACAATATAATGCGGCATGTGATTGTAAAACGACATTTAAAGATTATCCCGCATGCGTTTCTTTTCCACGAAAAATCAAAATTTATTTTAAGGAGAAATAACGATTCTTTTTAACCTTAGGGATGAGGTATGAAAGGATGAATTGTGAAGAGTAATGATAAACGGAAAAATAAAAGTTCGATTCCCATCCCTGGACACTTTTATTTTTCCGTTTATCATTACTCTTCACAATTCATCCTTTCATACCTCATCCCTAAGGTTAGAAATAATCGTTATTTCTCCTTAAAATAATTTGATTTTTCGTGGAAAAGAAACGCATGCGGGATAATCTTTAAATGTCGTTTTATATAAAATTTGACCAGCGCTCACTAAACTCACGTCCAAAATTATCGTTCCAGTTTTAGTATATGTACCGCTGAACAAGCGTCATGTCTTAATTGTCTCAAATAGCTATCACACCTTATTACTAACATATAAATGAGTGACATTGCTTCATAAAGAGATTTCCAAGCTACAAAAAAAGGAAGAAATAAATCATTAGCGCACCTTCTACATAAAAAAAAACTAATAAAAAAAGATATCACCAGTAGCTATCTTGAATTATTATTGTATTATATCAGGTAGAGATATCTTTCAATTCTACGTATCAAACAAAGCATATTTTAAAAGGTAAGAGATTATTTCTAAACAAATCTCCCCATTAATTAAATATTCGAAGAGAATCAATTACTTTAAAATTACCGCAGACTTGAAATTTGAGAATCTATTAATTAAGAAAAAAGTTAAATATATAATTTCTTAAATTGCATTCACATGTTTTCTTTGGCGTCAATTAATTGAAAGGATGACTCTGGAATCTTTTGACAGAAGTTGCTAGGCAACTATTCCAAATCCCCATCACTTGAAATTTATATTTTTAATTCATATAGATAATAGGAAAGACATATTCGGGGATAAGGGGATTGAAAAAAAAAAGAGATTTATTTGCTGAAATTTAGGTTGACTGAACACCAACCTCTATCAAAGTATAAGTTTATCTCGCCCAAACAGAGCTCTTCTCTAAAGAAATTCCTTGACAAGGCAATCGCCCATGTCATAGACAAGGACTCCGACTTTGGCAAGAGGCTGTCCGACAGAATGTGACATTGAACTAGACGACATCCAGTGGGTTACTTCTGACACAAATAATTATAAATTTAGATTTTTTTATTTTGGTATATTTTGTTTATATATTTTTGAAACCGTTTACTAGAAGTCAATAAACCTTTTCCATTGTTAAAGTATAACAACGTATTTATTTTAGATAAACAAACTCAGCGCTACATAGCCTCAAAATATATGTTTCTGAATTATAATCTACTTAGAGATAAATAGAAAAAAGTCTAATGAACAACGGAGAAATGTGTCTTTCATTATAGCGCTAAAACATGAACTTTCATACCTCACGATACTTCTACGGGTGGAACTCTACTGAAAATTAAGAAAAAAAAAGAACGATTTTTATATATTAGATATATCATTTGCATATATCTAAACAAAATAATAATAAAAATAATGAAACTAAAGGATATATTATACCCAAAAGAACATTATTATGTCTTGGCAAAGGTCATCGTTTGGCCAACCGAAATATTGGCAATTACACTCCGGAACAAGACTTAAGGAAATAGGAATTCTTTGACTTCGTCTGTTTTTTTTTTTTTTTTTTTTTTTTAGGAAGAGACAAATTTGTTGACACTTGGTTATCTCGTGTGTCTTTAATAAAGGTCACTGTGTATAAAATATATTTCAGAATTTTGTCTAAATCCCAATATATATGCCAAAAAGAACAACTTCCTTTTAAGTATTGTCCATGAGTCTTCATTTTTTTTCACGTTTCAATTCAATATATTACATTTTTATGATATAAATATTTTAATTTGGATGACTCTATTTTCAATATTTATAATATATAGAAATTTTATTGCAAGTTTTCAGGGAGTTCACCCCATTTCTCAATTTGTAATTAAAATAAATGGTTAATGTGGAATATGAAATATTTATAAGCAAATTGGAAGAGTTGGTAAATAAAGATAGTAAGAAAAACATAAATGATAAGTGAACAGTTAAAAAGATAAAGAATGTAAAATAAATAAAATATAATTTTAGTGAGGTGGCTAATACAATAAGAGGATTAGATAAGACATAAGAAATAAAGGTACAGAAGAAAATAGATAATAAAGATTACTAATGTTATTAAAATTTTCATACTTTTTGGAATCTCCTCGTGAAATATTATTGTACTTTTTTCTTATCCCTAGTACACATGGTACAGGCCATGATAATCATGTTGGGTAGTTAGCGATTGCTTTTACTGTAATCGCACCACATGTCTACACATGTGAAAAGCAGTTCGACTTTGCACTTACAAATGTTCCAGAGCCCCGTTTGGTTACTTGCACTCGCTGGTGGGGTTGGACTTTTGCAAGAATCGAGGGCTATTGGAGCATTTTTTTTTTTCAAATCAGAAAAAAGTATCCAATGAGGGAATCGAACCCGGGTCGTAGTGGTCGAAAACCAATGGTTTAACCAGCCTTCCACCGACCCCCCTGTGTATGAATTCTAATATTAGTCTGACTGTTTTGTCATGGAATTTTTTAAAGTCTAATTTGTGATAGCTTTGAAGTACGTGTTGAGAAACGGCAAAACCCGAAGGCTCTTAATAAAAATATATTTTATAAACTTGCGGTAAGTTATTTTTATATATATTATATATTTTGTTGTATATATATTTTAAGTTCAATTAATTAATTGTTCCCACAGAGTATGTATGTAAGATCACAAGTAAATAGGCGCTAGCCGTAAGAAGTGAAGTTTCTCTTTGTTTTACTATGTTATATTTTGTTCTCTCTCTTGTAAATCAATAATGTTTGATTAATGTTCGTGGAATCAGTGTCTTTAAAAAGTCTAAGCAAAGTCAACATATCTACATAGTATATTCCGCAAAGGACAAAATTGTTCAAATCACCAGAATTAATATTTGAAATATATGAATATTTCTACAAAATGTGCATATCTAGAGTTCCTCAATGATTATCCCTTTTTTACATCCCTTATACACGTCGGAAATATCTTTATTTACGGGGCTGCTAACCAAAATGGATGATTTTTGAGCCCCGATGGACCATAAAGCAGAATATATACAAAGCACTGTTGGAGGGACCTGGGGATGGGTGGCCAGGGGATCATCGCCAGGTGAGGCCAGGAGAGCCGGGATGTAGAGGAGAATCAGGGAGGATCTAATACACGTCTTGAAGGCCATGATAATCTTGGTGGATTAGTTAGCGACTGCTTTTAATGCACCCATTGTCTACACATGTAGAAAGAATTTCGACTTTTCTCTTACAAATATATCAGAGCCACGTTTTTTTACCTGTGCTTACTGTTGAGGTTTGACTTTTTACATATAAAAAAGGCGTCCAATGCGGGATTCGATTCCGGTTCGTGACTTTCGAAAAAACGACGGTTTATATCACATGCCCACAAACCATGGAAATCCCTGAAGCATCTATTTTGTTGGACTAAAAATTAATGAAAATCCAATAACTCACAGATGTTTTAATAACACTGTAATTATTTAGATGAATATGTTCTAAGCTATACATTTTTGCGACGTCCAATTTAGCGCTTAATATATAATAATGCATGATATCGCTGGAGACCCGCTGGCGATTCTCCACCAAACTCTGCAGCGGGTGGTAGAGGCGCTATGTACAATGTATATAGTGTTATGTGTATATATATCTCGATATATATATATGTCGATATGTATTATTTAATCTTGAAATGTGTCGTTCTAGAAACCTTTTGAGACCGACAAGCTCAAAATATCAATTCTAGTGGTCTTTCCTAGAGACGGTCGTTCAATAGAGGTGGGATCAGATAGGGGAATGCCATTTTTGGTTTTACAAAGAGGTCACTTAGGTTGGTGGTCACTCATGAGATGGAGCGATCCTGACACCTTCTAGTGAACACATCTTCAGCAGTAATCTCTTCTGTATCGTATTGAATTTATGGAACCACCACACACACACAACACTGTGAGAGATGGAGATATAGTTGATGGACTGAATTTGTGTACAAAATTCTATGATGCGATCTATTTAAGAGATCCTGTAAACATCCATTAATTATATAACTAACATCCTTCACTTGACAGTTATCAGTAAAGAATTCTACTGCTGTATTTTTTTTTGCTAATCCCTAGTATACATGGTACAGGTCATGCTAATCGTGGTGGGTAGAAGTAGGCGACTGTCTTTTTACTGTAAGTGCATCACATGTCTACACATGTGAAAAGCAGTTTGACTTTGTACTTACAAATGTGCCAGAACCCCGTTTAGTTACATGCACTCGCTGATGGGGTTGGACTTTTGTAAGAATCGGGGGTCATTGGAGCATTTTCTTTAGATCAGAAAAAAGTGCCCAATGCGGGAATTTAACCCGGGTCGTAGAGATCGAAAACCAACGGTTTAGACCATCCTTCCAGCGACCCCCAAACTGCTGTATTACTTTTCTCTAGTAATGGTTTGGTTTTGGAGCTGAAAAAAGAAATGGCATGGTGAATTTATTCAGAATATTTATATATTCAGTCGTAAGGGTCTTTCTATATCGTTGAGAAATACGTGGTGTCGCTGGAGATCCACTGGAGATTCTCCACCAAACTCTGCAGCGCTGGCAGAGACGCCATATTCATTGTACAAAATATCATATAATATAAATGGCATATCCTGACCAGGAGCACATGTGCTTTACAGAAGGCAGAGCGCCATCTGGTGGAACAGAAATCAACTAAACATTGATTTAGCCTGTTCCCTGATATTTGGCCAACCCAATTTGTTGATAAATCAAGAAAAGCCATCCACGAACGCGTTTCGCACTTTTGACGCTCGTCAGCGTGGAGTAGGCTGTACCACTGCGACCAAAAATATTTTTTGGTCCCAGTGGCTTCTTGAAAAACCAAGAAATCATATATAATCATATATTTCAAATAGTGCATACTGTGAAATTTTGCATGTATTGACAAGATGTCAATAAAATTATTGTCAATTGTCTATATCTTAGCTTCTATATAGATGTGATGTAGTTAAGGCAATTCTCTAACTAAACTTACCAATTAGAAGGCAAAAGGATCTTCAGAGCAATTCCTGAACAATAACCATTATCAAATCTACCATACATCCCCTTACAATCCATCAGTTTTAAGTCAAACAAAGAAACCGCAAACAACTTTCCATACAAGACCCTCGTTGACATATTCTGTCCCAACTTAACGCTGACCAAAGCAGAGATGAATTTATCTACATTCCTCGGTTCCATTACCTAAATGACTTTCTAAAATTGATTAAACCCATTCCCCCAGTTAAACTAATAGACCAATTAGCATAAATTGGATCCTATAATAATTATCTTAAATTGTGTTCCCTTTCTTTATTAAGTCACTCTGTCATTTCCTTTTTAGGAAGCGTTTGCTTTTTAATCAGGAAATTCGTTTTGAGTTATTTATTAGTATTAAATATTCAGTTGTTTATCTTAAACCTGAACCCACCCCATAACCCCCATTATTATTTAAGTAACCCAGGTTCCTGGAGCGTACAGAAGTCGCCAACTACCCGGGATGTCCTTCTGACCTAAGTCTTCTTGGATTTATATACAATGCCAGTGGAAGTCCAATTAATGAGGTGTCGCCAGGCAGATTTCTTTCTTGGGAGATTTTCTAGGGATGCTGGACATATGTTGGTGATACCTAGGAGAGTGGCTGTCTGGAATCTTTGGTATTGGAAGGTTGGGCAAGTGAAGAGGAGGTGGTCTACGGTTTGGTCTTCATCTTGGCAGTGGGGGCAAATTGAGTCTTCTTTCATAAACCCCAGGTGAAGATATCGCCTTGGAATAGCAAACTCGAAAGCATGCGCAACAGAAGCCCGTGTTGATTCTGCATTGAAATAATTGTAAACAACAAAAACACTTTATTTTAATTTTAAATCTTATTTTATTGGCGTTTTAATAATGTAAGATATTTTCTCCCATAGAATGACTTTCTTGCCCGAAAGCTTGAGAGATTTTTAAATACAAAAATATTTTTAAAATAAACTTTTACCTGGAGGCTTAATGTTCTTGTTTTAATATTGATTCAAGGGATTATTTTATCGAACAGTTGTTTATCTGTTTAAATCCTCTAATTCCTGTTAGTTCTGTTAATAAAGGTATACTCTTAGATTATCCAGCTGTTTGTCTGTAGTTTCCATCTGCGTTCTGACATTATAGAAACTCTTCCTTTTCAGGAGGAAGAAGAACGATATTCTGAATGTACAGGGTGTCCCAAACTACACTATACAACCCATTATGATGCCTCATATCCATACAGTCTCTGCTGTTCTCCATAAATTTCTGAACCCCTTTCTTATTGAATGGTTAAAGGGTTGTTCTCTTTGCCAAATAGTATTCTCAAGTTTCTTTAGAAACCTGGAGATCAGATCTAGGTTCCAAAAACTATTACGTACATATACCTTTTACGTATTATTCTAAATTCCTGTGCTATCTGAAATACATATTAAATTCAAAATATATAATAAGAGAATTATCTTGATTTTACAGTTAATTCATAGAAATCAATTCTATATATTATATATGATATATTGCACAACTCTCTTTGAAAATTTAAAGTAATTTTGGTACGCTCTGTATTTTAAACTGATCTATCAGTTTGATACATTATATTTTCTCGTTTAATTTATTGATACCTGATACGCCTTTACTTTTTATCAGCCATCACCTTCTTTTATTTGGCTTTCATGATTCTATATGGAAGCTCTATCAACTAAGCCTTAACTCTATTAATGATAGAACCATGGTAGTATGGCCTGGATTTATCTAGGCTTAAAACCTGGGAATATTTAGCAAACACAACAGCTAATTATATTTTAAAAAGTAAAAATAAAAATCTGGTGAAAAGTTTCTTTTAATTTCATATTTGCAAGTTTTCGAGCAAATAAACTGTTCTTCAACGGGCTGATACTCTATGTACAATCTCTAAATAATCTTTATACAAAATAATTGAAAAGTTTTCAATTCACAATTATTTTATATCCAAAGCGCTATATCCCGCAAGGGATACTTGCGCCAAACAAGGAGAAAAGTTTATTTACATAAGTTATTTACATTATTCAACGCATGAAAACATTAGAGATCCAGATTTTGTTGAAAGTTTAGAATGTATTTACAAAATCAATTGAACTTTAAATATGATTTTTATCGGAAATCAAATCGTTAAGTTTACAAACAACTTGTTCATTCTTCATTCTATAATATTGAAATGCTAGGCAATCGATCAGTAGATGTCTTGAGGTTTGTTCCTCAATACCACAAAAGCAACTTGAATCCTCCACTGCCTTTATTCTATTTAAAAAACTTTTGAAATTTTGTGGTTTGTAACAAATTGAGTATTATAAAAATTTGGATGAAAGTTCAATTATTCTGTATAAATATTATTTAGAGATTGTACATAGAGTATCAGCCCGTTGAAGGGCAGTATATTTGCTCGAAAACTTGCAAATATGAAATTAAAAGAAACTTTTTACCTGATTTTTATTTGACTTTTCAAATAATCTCTGGATAACTATTGGTCACAGCAGCTAATTATATCCAAGATAGATGATTGGTGGAGATTCTTCCAATAATTTCTAGTTTATTCTCTCTATTTGTAAGCTCTGAGAATAGGTAATTCTATATCTATACATTTACTGTAATAGCCATCGATATCGGTTTCTGCCAAATCTAGTGAAT